>WNWK01003359.1:125000-169843 GCA_009830355.1 Cherax destructor | reverse complement strand
GAAGAAGTAAACTGGAGAGAAAGACGCCCAAGATTATTTTTCTGATTGTTTAAATCCCCAAAAAAAAAAAAAATTGCGATCAGTATTTACCGAGATATAGAGCGGTAAAGTTGGCAAAAATGAGCCACGTATGGCAACAGCGGCGAATCCGCCACCGTAAATTTTGGGTTTTTACTTTGTAGGTTTCTTTTTTTTTTCACTATTTTATTTTTTTACGTAACTTGTGTGGCCTTGAGACCAAAGTAAGGTGCAATGTATATATATACACGTTGTATGCAACACAATAATTACACAAACATTAGTATCATTATATTGTTTACAAAACTTGTTTACACCAACCTAACAATAAAAATTTTTTTATTACAATTGTTCTATAATATATATACACATATATAATGACTGGACACTTTCCATCAACTGCATTAGCACTTCAAAGCTCCAAGCTTTGTGTGTGTGTGTGTGTGACATCAAAATTTTGCTGAGTCAGGGTAAGGCAGCTGTCAAATGACATATTATACCATTACTTACCACGCCAACACTGCATGTCAACACAAAGGGGACCCATGTCTTCTTCCCCAAAACCCTCCTTCCTTTCCTTCATACCTACCTTCCTAGCTTCCTTTCTTCCTTCATTCTTCCTTTCTTTATGCCTTCCTTTCTTACATACGTATTTCCTTCCTTCCTTCCTCTCATCTCTTCCTTCCTGTTTTCCCTCTCATCTTTTCCCTTTCCCTGCCTTCCTTCATTCCTTCCTTTATTTCTTCCTTCTTTTGTTCCTTCCTCTCTTCTCTTCCTTCCTTCCTTTCTCTTTCTTTCTTTCTTAATTCCTTCCCTCTTCCTTTCCTCCTGCCTTCTTTCCTTCCTTCCTCTCATCTCTTCTTTCCTTCCTTCCTTCCTTTTGGTATCCTGGGCATTTCTTTCGGTCACACTCCTCAAAACCATGAAATTTATCTTTCAGAGACACTTCCATCTGTATTAGAGCTATCACTGAGGAAGAGAACAGTCCCAGATTCGCCAAGGAGTCAGATCATTCTTACCGCTAGGCATGCTGAACAAGGACTACTGAAATGGCGTTCCCACAGTGCACCACTGGCTGCCCAATTTTTTTTTTTATACTGCGCACACAGACCCATTCTCTCACATGTAGGCCTACCAGCTTTCTCCTGCTTGATTTGAGGCCGCTAGAATTTATGCGTCTAAATGCGTCCGAAACATTGGCTTGTAAGACGTATATATACGACCGAAACAGTCAAAGGGTAAAACAAGCCACTAATCAGTCTAAAGATTGACAATCCAAATGATTTTTTCATGAATGAGCCTCAAACCTCTATCCATGTATGCCATATTTCCGACATTACCCTAGCTCCTATAGACTTTGAGATAGTCATTGACAACATGACCATGCACTCAGCCCCAGGCCCAGATTTGTGGAACTCTGTTCATTAAGAACTGCAAGAAGCCCCTTTCACGTGCCCTAAGTATACTATGGAGAAGGAGCTTAGACATGGGTGAAATTCCACAGTCACTAAAATCAACAGATATAGCCCCACTCCATAAAGGTGGCAGCAAAGCATTAGCTAAGAACTATAGACCAATAAATATAACATCCCACATCATAAAAATCTTTGAAAGAGTGCTAAGAAGCACGATTGCAAACCACTTGGATTCCCAAAAACTGCACAATCCAGGGCAACATGGGTTCAGAGCAGGTTGCTCCTGCCTCTCGCGCCTCTTTAAGGGGGGCTCCTTGACGTGGTAAAGAGGCTATCGGTCTGAGGTTTGGGCCTTTTTGGGCTTCTTCCTCAGACCGAACCCACTACCCCCAATCCCCCTCCCTTTTCCCATCTCCCCCATCCTCCCTTTTCCCCTTTTCCCCCTCCTCATCCCTCCCTTTATTTCCTTCCCAGTTTTACCCTGGGAGCTTTCCTCAGGCATTCTAGTTCCTAGGTAGGGGAAGGGTATCGTAGTCCATCCCATTCCGTTGAGGTCCTTGGCGGTGGTGTAGTTTGCCGTGGAATCTGGATCGCCTGGGATGTCCCCACCCCTCTCCGGTCACCCGGGGTGGCTGGTATCTTTTCGGGCGACGGGTGTATCTCTGAGGCCCCCTTTTCGGATTCCGGGGTGGTGGCCAGGTATGCTTGTGGCGGATATCCGCCGCCCTCTCTTTTGTCCGCGAGATGGCTCGGTGGATGTGAGGTTGCTATCCCGGATTGCTGGTTTACTGGCGTGAAGGGTAGGGTATGCACGGGTTCCATGCAGCATCTGCACTACTTGCGTGTTGAGGTCCTCTGGCACGGAGGGGATTTGCGTCCTTTCATTCCTCCTAGGACCTATTCCTCCACGTCCCCTTTTTTATTCTTTTTTTATTTTTATTTTCTTTTCTTTCTTTTTTTCTTAAAAATAAAAGAAAAAGTAATAACCATGGCTGACCCAATCCATGAACCCACTACCCCGGGCCTTCCTGATACCGCACCCAGTACTGACCCTGCCTCGTTAACGGATGACTCTTTGGACACCTCTCATGCCCTGTACCTCTTGCTGGTGCTGGTTCGTCACCTGCTTCAGGTACCAGGGTCCCGACTGGCCCTTTCGATCGTCTGACCTTCGCTCTTCTCTGACCTTGATTCCGGCTTCCCTCGGACGGTGCGGCAATTTTGGATCGCTCGCCCGTCTCCCATCGGACCACCCGGTCCCACACAAAAACGACCAAGACCACACATGACGATTCGACACTCCCTTCTCGTATCGCAGAACGACCAGCTCGTCCTCACTCCTTAAACTCTGTTTCAAACTACTCAATGGACAAAGTTTTTTACTCTTAGTCAACTTCTCCTAATACCTATCTTTCAGACCATAGTATTGGTAAGGCTCTACTACGCCATGTTGGTCAAAACATCTCATTTCACGCTCTCAAGAGCGGACTCGCATCATCACGGTCCAGAATGCTGGCCAAGCTCGTGATCTTTCTCTTCTTACGACCATTGACAATACACCTGTTACTATTGACAAGCACCATTCCCTCAATTCTTGTTGTGGTTCTGTCATTTTGCCCCACACCATTGTCCAACGGAATTTCCAGACATGTGGTGATGACATTTTCGAGCAGCTTGAGCCCCAAAGAACTCCCTATCTTAAAGTTGACACTTTTGTCCTCCCAGCCAATAAGCGAAGACGTTATTCTTGCAATATAGCTCGTCTAACGTTTGACTGCCGAGAACTGCCACCTTCGGTCTACATTGCAGGTCAACTTTACAGTTGAAGGTGACCCCTACACCGCAGCAGTGTAGAAACTGCTGGCGTTTTGGGTCATCCAGCAAAATATTGCAGGTCCATGGCCGAATGCCCAGTCTGTGGTGCTGACGGACCATGCCAGTTCTTCTTGTACTTACCTCCCTCTTGCCTTAACTGTCATGAGGCACATCCTTCATATTCTCGCCGTTGTCAGGTTTACCTGAATGAGCGGGAAATCCGTTGTCTCAAAGGCGGAAGGCTTCTCTATGCTATGGCTGTCTCTCATCTTCGCCTTCAAGGGAAACTTCCCCGTATTTCTTATTCTCGCATTGCTAAACGTCGCCCCTTCTGGGGTCCCAACTTCCACGGCTTCCTCTGTGGTTGCCTCATCCACAATCACCCCTGTCTCGAATCCTTTTGATATTCTTGGCTCCGAGGTCCCTACCTCGGCTTCCCATACTGTCCACACTCCTTCCTCTACTCACTCGCACAATCCTGAGTCTACACGTCCTCGTTCTTCATCTAAACCTCAGCCCCTCCTTCTCATAAGCCCGGCAAAATCCCTACTGCCAGGTCCTTCGCCTCTGACTAGTTCTATAACGTGTGTGGAGGTTCATCCTCCTCCTCATACACTACCTTCATCTCCTGTCCCCTCCCAAGCCCCTTCGACAGTTTCCTCTTCTATCTCCTCACCCTCTACTTTAGTGCAGTCTATAGACTCCCGATCGTTGCTCACTCTTCTTCCATTTCTAATGTAGTCCCACATTCTGCATCTTTGACTTCGAAACACTGGAAGCTATTGCAGAATATATTACAGAGACTGGACAGATGATGGACACTACTCCACCTGAGGTTCCTCATCTCTCTTCTTCGTCTCAACCCCCCCTTCCTTCACAACGCCCTCCTTCTCTGATTACAGGTCTTCCGCTGCCTCCACACGTGGACTTTTCTAACCCTAGTCCATAGATTCCTCTCACTTCCACTTATATCTTTCTCTCCATAAATCATGGCTTATTTACAGTGGAATATCCGAGGCCTCAGGGTAACCGGGTGAGCTTCAGGTGTTGTCTCTCAGTTTTCCCTGTTGGGTCAGTTGCAAGAACCCAAATTACAATCCACTGTTATCAGGCCCTTTTCAGGCTATGATTTGTTATATTCATCGGATCCTTTTTCCGATGGAACCTTTAACGAAAGTGCTCTTCTTATACGCACTGGTGTTCCATACCGTCAGCTCTATGTTCCTTCTTCCTTACATTACACCGCAGCCCGTATCCACTTGAATAAGTGGTATACACTCTGTTCTTTATATATCTCCCCTTCGCGGGCAATGTCTATCCCAGATGTTGATTTTCTGGTTTCTTCTTACCGCCACCCTTCTATTACTCGGCGATTTTACGCACACCATTTTCTCTGGGAGGATCGCACTGTGACTCCCGTGGCATTCAGTTGGAGGCATTTCTTGCTTTCTTCCCTCCATGTTTTAAATACGGGTACTCCTACCCATTTTGATCCCTTGAACTCATTCTTTCTCCTGCATCGATCTTTCCATCTGCTCTTCATCTACTGTCCTTGACTTCACCTGGTCTGCCCTCCCGGACTTACATGATTAGCGATCATTTCCCAATCATCCTTAAGTCCTCTGTTTTCTCCACCTCCTCATTGCCCACGCTGGAATTTGACCGGCGTAATGGGACCTTTACGCACATCTTACTGCCTTTCATGAGGTTCCTATCTCGTCCTCCATTGATGAGGTTTTACATCTCTGTCCTCCATCTTCACAGCGGCTTCACATTCTATTCCCCAAACCTCGGGCAAGCATCCTCCAGAAGTGCGTGCCTTGGTGTCTCCTACTTGTGCTCGGCAGTGCGTTTGAAACGTGCTGCATGGGGCAGGTATCGATATAACAGAACCACAGAGAGACTCCTTGATTTCAAGCAGAAGAGAGCTATTGCCAGTGTGTCATACTGATGCTAAACGCACTTGCTGGCGAGATTACGTTTCTACTGTCACTTGGCTTCCTCGAGGAGTGCAGTCTGAAGAAAGTGCGGAAATTAAGTGGTAAATTCTCCCCACGACCCGGCTCCTGTTCTTCAGGTTGCTGGTGTCGATACACATTCCCTCTTGCCGTTGCCACTGAAATTGGTAACCATCTCGCTCGCATTTCTCAGGGGCTCCATCTATGCCCCTCGTTCCTTTCTTCTAAGTCTGCCAGCGAGTTAAAGCCCTTAGATTTTTCTTCTCTTAGATTATTATTATAATCAAATAGAATTCTTCTCGAGAAGAATCCTATAATGTGCCTTTTACCCTTCAAGAACTGGAGGCAACACTCTCTGCTTGCGATCATCGGCAGCTGGGCCAGAGCACATATTCGTATGCTACAGCATTTACATCAGTCTGCTCTTACTGTCCTCTTACGACTCTTTACATCTTATGGTCGCATAAGGGTTATTCCCCAGCTGTGGAAGTCTGCTATTGTTCTCCTTTTCGAAAACCAGGTGCTACGGGACGTGATCCTCTCACTACCGTCCCATCGCTCTTACCAGTGCAGTTTGCAAGGTAATGGAACGTCTAGTTAATAGAGCGTTTATGTGTGTAGAGACTCACAATAGTCTCCCCTAGTCAGTATGGTTTCCGTAAGGGCCGTTCTGCCATTGACCCTTGCTGCGCTTGGATACGTATATTCGAATTGCCTTTGCGAATAACCATTCGGTTATCGCTATCTTTTCGACCTTGAGAAGGCTATGATACAACTTGGAGATATAATATCTTGGCCCAGGCCCACTCCTTAGGCCTCCGAGGCAACTTACCATTCTTTCTTAAGGCTTTCTTAACTGACAGACATTTCCGGGTCCGGGTTCGTAATGAACTCTCCCGGAATTTGTCCAAGCTGAAGGTGTCCCCAGGGATGTGTTCTGAGCACAACACTTTTTCTGCTTGCTATAAATAATCTGGCATCTGTTCTCCCATCAATATTTGGTCATCGCTCTATGTGGATGACTTTGCTATAGCTTGTGCAGGTGCTGACTGTCACCTCATTGCAGTTTCCTCCAGCATGCCATCAACGGGTTTCTGATTGGGCCACCACTCACGGGTTTAAGTTTTCTAGTGGCAAAACTCATCAATTACGTTCACTAGCGTTCAGTGGTCTCTGATCATCCATTGTACCTATACGGCTCACGTATCCCAGAACGTGATACAGTCAGGTTTCTCGGCCTCCTGTTTGACCGCAGATTGTCCTGGAAACCCTCACATTACCTCTCTGAAGGCGACTTGACCATAGCCGGCTGAACCTCCTTAAAACCCTCGCACACATCTTTCATGGGGGCTGATCGTAGAACTCTCCTTCGCCTACATTCAGCCCTAATTCTATCGAAACTCGATTATGGTGACCAGATATATTCGCAGCCTCTCCTGCCACTCTTTCCAGCCTTAATCCCATCCATCACCAGGGATTACGCATGCCTTGGTGCTTCTCGTTCTTCCCGGTTGAGAGCCTCTATGTGAAGCGAACATTCCATCCTTGTCCGATCGTCGTGATGCACATTGCATTCGCTATTATGTTCGCTCTCATGACCTCCGCAATCCTTCCATGTATAGGATTGTCACAGATGTTAGTAGACGCTCGTTATTTGTTCGTCGCCCTGTTTACTTCGTCCCTTTTCTCTTCGTCTGCATTCACTCTTGTCTTCCCTTCAGCTTCCACCTTTATATGTTCATGTGGCTTCACCCTTTCCTCTACCCCCTTGGGAAGTTCCTGCTGTCCGTGTCTGTTCTATTCCTCTACCTTGCGCAAAGCCCAACTGCCTACGGCGGCTTCTGCTCTTTCTTTCTAGACCATTTCCGTTCTCATTCCCATGCCATGCAGTATACACCGATGGTTCAAAGTCATCTGACGGCGTCGGATTCGCAGCAGTGTTTCCGGACAGCGCGTCATGAGGCATCTGTTACCTCGGCTAGCATATTTACGGCTGAATTGTATGCCATTCTGTGGCACTTATCCGTGTGCATCTATGCCTGTATCACCATTTGTGGTCGTTTCAGACTCCTTAGTGCTTACAGGCTATCCGTAAAATTGATACCCACCCCTAGTTCTTCGTATCCACCTTTGGTTACGCCGTATCTTTAGCAAGCATAAAGATATTGTCTTTTGTTGGGTCCCTGGTCATGTTGACGTACAGGCAATGAACAGGCAGACACTGCTGGCTGTCAGCAGTACATGACCTTCCAGTTTCATATAGAGGTGTTCCTTTCACGGACTATTTTGCGGTCATTGCTACCCACCTTCGCACCCGTTGGCAGCAACGCTGGTCTGACCTGCTGAATAACAAACTTCATTCTATTAAACCGGTTATAGGTTTCTGGCCTTCTTCTTGTCACCAATGTCGAGGTTGGGAGACTACACTCTCCCGTCTTCGCATCGGCCACACTCGCCTTACTCACGGGTATCTCATGGAGGCTCCTGCCTCTCTTGTGAGCATTGTCAGGTTCCAGTGTCTGTTCGACATATCCTGTTGGACTGCCCACTCTATCAACGAGCACGCAGAATTTACCTCCAACGACGTCTTCGCTCTGCGGCCCTTTCTTTACCTTCCCTTCTTGCAGATGGCCCCTCCTTTAATCCTGACTCTCTCATTGACTTTTGACAGAAACTGACTTACTACACAAACTCTGAAGATTATACCTCTAGCACCTCCCTCAGTCCCTGCTACCTCGATCTCTTGCTACCCTCCTCCCCTGCACAATCCACCGTCATCTTGCACTCCATACCTACTAATCGTCCATCTCCCTCTTACAACCCACTCTCCTGTATCCTACAATAACCTGCAGCGCTGTATAACCCTGTGGTTTAGCGTTCTATTTGATTATAATAATAATAATAATCTTAGATTATTATTATAATCAAATAAATTCTTCTCTTAGAGAAGAATCCTATAATGTGCCTTTACCCTTCAAGAACTGGAGGCAACACACTCTGCTTCCGATCATCGGAGCTGGGCCAGACGGCATACATATTCTATGCTACAGCATTTACATCAGTCTGCTCTTACTGTCCTCTTACGACTCTTTAATCTTATATGGTCGCAAGGAGTTATTCCCAGCTGTGGAAGTCTGCTATTGTTCTCCCTTTTCGAAAACCAGGTGCTACGGACGTGATCCTCTCACTACCGTCCCATCGCTCTTACCAGTGCAGTTTGCAGGTAATGGAACGTCTAGTTAATAGACGTTTTATGTGGTATTTAGAGACTCACAATAGTCTCTCCCTAGTCAGTATGGTTTCCGTAAGGGCCGTTCTGCCATTGACCCCTTGCTGCGCTTGGATACGTATATTCGTAATGCCTTTGCGAATAACCATTCGGTTATCGCTATCTTTTTCGACCTTGAGAAGGCTTATGATACAACTTGGAGATATAATATCTTGGCCCAGGCCCACTCCTTAGGCCTCCGAGGCAACTTACCATTCTTTCTTAAGGCTTTCTTAACTGACAGACATTTCCGGGTCCGGGTTCGTAATGAACTCTCCCGAATTTGTCCAAGCTGAAGGTGTCCCCCAGGGATGTGTTCTGAGCACAACACTTTTTCTGCTTGCTATAAATAATCTGGCATCTGTTCTCCCATCCAATATTTGGTCATCGCTCTATGTGGATGACTTTGCTATAGCTTGTGCAGGTGCTGACTGTCACCTCATTGCAGTTTCCTCCAGCATGCCATCAACCGGGTTTCTGATTGGGCCACCACTCACGGGTTTAAGTTTTCTAGTGGCAAAACTCATCAAATTACGTTCACTAGACGTTCAGTGGTCTCTGATCATCCATTGTACCTATACGGCTCACGTATCCCAGAACGTGATACAGTCAGGTTTCTCGGCCTCCTGTTTGACCGCAGATTGTCCTGGAAACCTCACATTACCTCTCTGAAGGCGACTTGCCATAGCCGGCTGAACCTCCTTAAAACCCTCGCACATCTTTCATGGGGGCTGATCGTAGAACTCTCCTTCGCCTACATTCAGCCCTAATTCTATCGAAACTCGATTATGGTGACCAGATATATTCGGCAGCCTCTCCTGCCACTCTTTCCAGCCTTAATCCCATCCATCACCAGGATTACGCTTATGCCTTGGTGCTTTTCGTTCTTCCCGGTTGAGAGCCTCTATGTAGAAGCGAACATTCCATCCTTGTCCGATCGTCGTGATGCACATTGCATTCGCTATTATGTTCGCTCTCATGACCTCCGCAATCCTTCCATGTATAGGATTGTCACAGATGTTAGTAGACGCTCGTTATTTGTTCGTCGCCCCTGTTTACTTCGTCCCTTTTCTTTCGTCTGCATTCACTTGTCTTCCCTTCAGCTTCCGCCTTTATATGTTCATGTGGCTTCACCCTTTCCTCTACCCCCTTGGGAAGTTCCTGCTGTCCGTGTCTGTTCTATTCCTCTACCTTGCGCAAAGCCCAACTGCCTACGGCGGCTCTCGCTCTTTCTTTCTAGACTATTTCCGTTCTCATTCCCATGCCATCGCAGTATACACCGATGGTTCAAAGTCATCTGACGGCGTCGGATTCGCAGCAGTGTTTCCGGACAGCGTCGTACGAGGGCATCTGTTACCCTCGGCTAGCATATTTACGGCTGAATTGTATGCCATTCTTGTGGCACTTATCCGTATTGCATCTATGCCTGTATCACCATTTGTGGTCGTTTCAGACTCCCTTAGTGCTTTACAGGCTATCCGTAAAATTGATACACCTCACCCCTAGTTCTTCGTATCCACCTTTGGTTACGCCGTATCTTTAGCAAGCATAAAGATATTGTCTTTTGTTGGGTCCCTGGTCATGTTGACGTACAGGGCAATGAACAGGCAGACACTGCTGCGCGGTCAGCAGTACATGACCTTCCAGTTTCATATAGAGGTGTTCCTTTCACGACTATTTTGCGGTCATTGCTACCCACCTTCGCACCCGTTGGCAACAACGCTGGTCTGACCTGCTGAATAACAAACTTCATTCTATTAAACCGGTTATAGGTTTCTGGCCTTCTTCTTGTCACCAATGTCGAGGTTGGGAGACTACACTCTCCCGTCTTCGCATCGGCCACACTCGTCTTACTCACGGGTATCTCATGGAGAGGCTCCTGCCCTCTCTGTGAGCATTGTCAGGTTCCAGTGTCTGTTCGACATATCCTGTTGGACTGCCCACTCTATCAACGAGCACGCAGAATTTACCTCCAACGACGTCTTCGCTCTGCGGCCCTTTCTTTACCTTCCCTTCTTGCAGATGGCCCCTCCTTTAATCCTGACTCTCTCATTGACTTTTTGACAGAAACTGACTTACTACACAAACTCTGAAGATTATACCTCTAGCACCTCCCTCAGTCCCTTCTACCTCGATCTCTTGCTACCCTCCTCCCCTGCACAATCCACCGTCATCTTGCACTCCATACCCTACTAATCGTCCATCTCCCTCTTACAACCCACTCTCCCTGCATCCTACAATAACCTGCAGCGCTGTATAACCCCTGTGGTTTAGCGCTTCTATTTGATTATAATAATAATGTACCTATACGGCTCGCGTATCCCAGAACGTGATACAGTCAGGTTTCTCGGCCTCCTGTTTGACCGCAGATTGTCCTGGAAACCTCACATTACCTCTCTGAAGGCGACTTGCCATAGCCGGCTGAACCTCCTTAAAACCCTCGCACATCTTTCATGGGGGGCTGATCGTAGAACTCTCCTTCGCCTACATTCAGCCCTAATTCTATCGAAACTCGATTATGGTGACCAGATATATTCGGCAGCCTCTCCTGCCACTCTTTCCAGCCTTAATCCCATCCATCACCAGGGATTACGCTTATGCCTTGGTGCTTTTCGTTCTTCCCCGGTTGAGAGCCTCTATGTAGAAGCGAACATTCCATCCTTGTCCGATCGTCGTGATGCACATTGCATTCGCTATTATGTTCGCTCTCATGACCTCCGCAATCCTTCCATGTATAGGATTGTCACAGATGTTAGTAGACGCCGTTATTTGTTCGTCGCCCTGTTTACTTCGTCCCTTTTCTCTTCGTCTGCATTCACTCTTGTCTTCCCTTCAGCTTCCGCCTTTATATGTTCATGTGGCTTCACCCTTTCCTCTACCCCCTTGGGAAGTTCCTGCTGTCCGTGTCTGTTCTATTCCTCTACCTTGCGCGAAGCCCAACTGCCTACGGCGGCTTCTCGCTCTTTCTTTCTAGACCATTTCCGTTCTCATTCCCATGCCATCGCAGTATACACCGATGGTTCAAAGTCATCTGACGGCGTCGGATTCGCAGCAGTGTTTCCGGACAGCGTCGTACGAGGGCATCTGTTACCTCGGCTAGCATATTTACGGCTGAATTGTATGCCATTCTTGTGGCACTTATCCGTATTGCATCTATGCCTGTATCACCATTTGTGGTCGTTTCAGACTCCCTTAGTGCTTTACAGGCTATCCGTAAAATTGATACACCTCACCCCCTAGTTCTTCGTATCCACCTTTGGTTACGCCGTATCTTTAGCAAGCATAAAGATATTGTCTTTTGTTGGGTCCCTGGTCATGTTGACGTACAGGGCAATGAACAGGCAGACACTGCTGCGCGGTCAGCAGTACATGACCTTCCAGTTTCATATAGAGGTGTTCCTTTCACGGACTATTTTGCGGTCATTGCTACCCACCTTCGCACCCGTTGGCAACAACGCTGGTCTGACCTGCTAAATAACAAACTTCATTCTATTAAACCAATTATCGGTTTCTGGCCTTCTTGTCACCAATGTCAGGGTTGGGAGACTACACTCTCCCGTCTTCGCATCGGCCACACTCGTCTTACTCACGGGTATCTCATGGAGAGGGTTCCTGCCCCCTCTGTGAGCATTGTCAGGTTCCAGCATCTGTTCAACATATTCTGTTGGCTTGTCCAGTCTCTCAGTGAGGACACAGAATTTACCTTCAACGTTGCCATTGTTCTAACACCCTTACTTTATCTTCCCACTTTACTGACGGCCCCACCTTTCACACAGACACTCTCTTTGACTTTTTGACAGCAACTGATTTATTTCACAACCTTTGATTATACTTCCTTTAGCATTCTTCACCGATCTTACAACCCTTACCCGGCAGAGCTGTATAACCCTGGTTTAGCACTTAGTTTTGATTATTATAATAATAGTTTTATGCTTAATCTTCCTTGCTTCATCTGCACTTCATTTGGAAGCCATGATAAATGTCCAGAGATGAGATAGTGATAAAAGTAAGAAAAACCGAGCTAAAATTGTATGGTACACATCCAGATACACTGGCCCACATTGGAGGCTGGTTTGTTTACATCATCACCCTCCCCAGCAGTGCTAATGCATGTTGGGGAGATCTCAGGCCTGCCATGCAGGCCTGAGACACCTATTATATAACTGCTGTTTTTAATAATATACAAAAACTTGAATTTTAGTCAAACTTACAATGGGAGAAAGTGAAAATATGCCTATGATAAATATAAATTGTGATAAAATGTTAAGATGCCTCAGACAATTAGGGGAATCAAGAAATCCTTGGCAAAGAAATACTACATTAAAATGGTATGTGCAGCAGCAGTAGTAGTATAGTGGCCCCACACAAATAAATAGTGGTACCTCGAGTTACGATGGTCCCCAAAATCGCCCTTTTATGTAAGTTTATTTTTTTAAATGCTTTTGTAGGTATATTTTTGGGGGTGTAAAAGGACTAGTCCATTTTACATTATTCCTTATGGGAATAAATTCGTTTGGTAATGGCACTTGAACAGGATTCTCGAACGAAAAAATATCGTAACTCGAGGTACCACTGTATAAGGTGTGTATATACTTAGTCACTGTGTGATATAAGAAAGGTGTCCCTGAATCCACTCCAGTCCCCTCTACCTTGGCCCACACAAGAGGCATAGTAGCTGAATCTCAACCTTCAAGCGCCAAAGCAGCTCCAGCTCAAACAGGAATCCATTCATAAAAGTTACCTTGCTCATACCCCATAGCACATCCATTAAAACCCACTTGTCTCTACTATCTAACACTGTCACACAAGCCTGCTGGATGCTAAAGTCCCTAAAATTAAAGCCTCTTGTACCCCTGCCATTCAACCATTCCTGGGATGACCCCTTCCCCTCCTACCTTCCACCCCCAAGATTTATACATGTACCTTGTTCATCATCATATCTCATTCTATCCTCTCTACATGCCCAAAACACCTCAACAACTCCTCCTCAGCCCTCTGAATTATGCCTATGGTGACCCTACATCATTTAATTTCTATGCTCCAAATTTTCAGTATGGTATTCACACTACACACTCCTCTCAAGTGTGACATCTCCATTGCCTCTATCCTCCTTGCTGCATCATTTATACAGTATAATTTTTTCGGTGTATATTTGTATAGACGGACTAATATGAGATATGGATCTTCTTTCAACAAACAAATTTTGTGAAGAAATTACATTTTTATTTTTACCTTGACCTATAGAATAAGCAGTTCCAAAAGTAACTGTTAACCTATTGAGTTGCATATACTGGTATAGAAAATGGAAGCTAATAGTATTTAAAGCTTATCAATCAATTTTTTTATTATAAATTTTTAGATACTGTTGTGCAATTTTTATCCAATTTTGTTTTGGCAAAATTTTTACTTTTTTAAGGAATCTCTCATCCCCTACTCCGATTATCTCCCAAAAGGAGACAGTTCCAGTTCCAAGGAACTGGAACTGTCCGCCTCTTCCTCGAATTGAATCAAACCTGACTGCCTCCCATTCCCCAGGCGCTATATGACCATTAGGAGTTCAGCGCTTCCCCATCACTTGGTGAAATACAGGTCTCTGATTAGAGCTGCTGTATAACCCCTGTGGTTTAGCACTTCTATTTGATTATAATAATAATAATCTGATTAGAGCTCAATTAGGCTTATCATTCTGCTACATTACACTTGTAACTTGCAACACATACTGGATTGGTGTTTACCATATACTTCCCAAGAATCTGCCTATGTAAATAAATGTAAAGTGTTCTGTGCAGAGAATATTTTTATATAGTGTGAGTCATGTAAGCAGTCCTTTGTATCTCATGCTCTACCCAGAACAGTTAGACATGTGTACTATACTAATAAACTGTTGCAAATGATCACATTTTGTATATTTATAATCCAATTACCATAGCTGTGGTAACCTTGAGCAAGGGCAGCCATAACCCAGTGGAAAGCCCCAGTCAATTGAATTAAGGTTAATTTAATGGTTTAGCGCTTCTATTTGATTATAATAATAAGGTTAATTAAAAAAAATACTCACCAAATCAAGATTTTAGTTGCAATGAATACTCATTTAACATGACAAAATATTCTGGAAAAATCATATAACTGTTTTCTGTAAATCTCTCATAACTACAATCCCACAGACCAGTGTTTATCAGTATCAGCATATTTTTCAGTGAAATGTTTGTGATTAAATTCAATGTATAACCAGCCCCTCACTACAACAACTGAATACATTATTCTTTTAAATATTACCTCAGTAACTTGCTTAGCTAACAGAATGTTGGGGCCCAATCCCTGTATCCATTATAAACTTTAAAAAATTTTTTACTGCCTACAGGATGGTAGAAGTACTAATAGATGTTGCCTGCAGATCCAGAAGTGATGACATGATATAAGACTCTCAGGTGTTCTTTCCAGCTTGCTGAATTATGCTAGTACCATGTGTTTTCAGTCTAAAGAGGCAGTTTTGTAAGCCTCTGTTAATTCTGATAATTTAATCCCAGTGGTTGTTTTCTGGGTAGGAAGAGTTGTCTGGAATAGTCAGCACTGCTGGTCAAGTTAGTGGGGTATGGGACTTCACATGGGCTTCAGTTCCTTTTCCTTCTTTTCTGAAGGATGTTTTCACTTTTAATCTTCATGTTCTTTTCATTTTCTTCCTTCTCTTTTTATCTTTTTTGTGTCTGCTAAGTTTCGAACACACTCTTCTAAATGCTTTGTGAAAGCAACACTCGGTGACGAACCTGGAACAGATATGCACATTGGTAGTACATAGTTGGGAATTGATCTCTGACAGGCCCCTGAGGTTGGGTCAAGTTGACTTTACAACATCCCATTTAAGCAATAGTGTCTAATATCACAGAGCCAAGCTTTGCATTTCTGTGAAGATGGTCTGGTGATTCTCTGTGGAATAGGTACAGTGGAAGCCTCCAGCCAAAATAGCTGCATGAATGTAGCTTCACAGCTGTATAACCCCTGTGGTTTAGCGCTTCTATTTGATTATAATAATAATAATAATGTAGCTTCACAGCTTTTGCAGATGCCACAAATTTGGATCAATATGTACCTGAAATTTAACAGTTTTGTGATAAAAGTCAAGAACCTCTATGATGGTGTCATGGAGGGTGCCACAGAATACAGTACTGTGACTGGAAGTTTCATGAAGGCAGCATGGTTACTTATGTGACAAGAACATCTCATGGTGGGATATACATTAACCCTTTCGGGGTCGGTGCCGTACTAGTACGTTTTACGAGCAGGGGTTGGTACCGTACTAGTACGCGTAAATTCTAGCGCCTCAAATTAAGCGGGAAACGGCTGGTAGGCCTACATATGAAAGAATGGGTCTGTGTGGTCAGTGTGTGCAGTATAAAAAATATCCTGCAGCACACATTGCATAATGAGAAAAAAAAACTCTGACCGTTTTTTTCGTTTAAAACAGCGACTTTGCAGTCTATTTTCGTATGGTATTTATTGATGTATTCTCATTTTCGTGGTCTTATTTGATAGAATGGAAGATATATTATAGAAATAGAGATGATTTTGATTGGTTTGACAATGACAAGTATAGTGGTACCCCGACTTACGATGGTCCCCAAACTCACCCTTTTATGTAAGTATATTTTTTTAAATGCTTTTGTAAGTGTAATTTTGGGGGTCTAAAAGGACTAGTCAATTTTACATAATTTCTTATGGAGATAAATTCGTTTGGTAATGGCACTTGAACAGCATTCTGGAATGAAAAAATATCGTAAGTCGGGGTACCACTGTACCTTGAAATTGAGCTCAAAATAGCGAAAATGTTCGATTTTAGCTGATGTTCAAGAGTAAACAAATCACACCATGTGTCCAATACACATCAACTGGCGAGTCTAATATTCTTGCACAAGTGCGCTGATATTATTTATACCATTTTTACAATGATGTAGTTGTATACATAACAGTAAATCTTCTATTTTTTGTGAGAATAAAAATTCAAAATGGAAAGCAAAAGTAATGTAAGAGGGGCCTGGAGACATGACTAATGAACAGAGAAGATGTTATTTTAGTGCCAGGAATGTCTGCCTTGTTTATTCTGGACCCTATTTTGAAATTGGCATAGTTTGAAATTTGTGTGAAATTGGCCAAATTGCCATTTTCTGACCACTATTTTGGGTAGTTGAAATTGGTAAATAGGCAGTTTCTTGTACTCAATCAATAGAAGAAATGGAGTTCTAGCGAAATAGCTATGATTTTAGTGGACTGGAACATTGGAATTGGCCAAAAATATGGCTCAAAGTGGGCGAAATCGCCGATGCGTAAACATCTTCGAGACCGATAACTTCACGAGAGCATAATTCCATAAGTTTTCATTCAAATTTCATACTTTTGGTGTCGTTATGATCAGAAAAAGATTCTCCATCATTTCATAAAAATATTTTTTTCCAAAAAAATTTTTGACCCTGAGAACGTGTTTCCGAGAAGGCCTGTCGACCCCCAAAGGGTTAAACAGTCATAATAAAGACAGCTTAAGGCTAATAGGTTCTCTCCCATGGTGTAATGCTTGCAGGTTACCAAGGGTAATTTGGTGATAAAAATAATTTGCCACATAAAAACTACGTGTCCTGTTACTGCATTGGGGAAGGTCAATAAAGAGCATCTTCTTAGTGTGTCTTAATCAGTGCTTTGGATTCATAACTTACTACTGGCTTCTTGAGCATGAGAAAGAAGATACGTATATAGCTTTCTCAAAAAAGATATGATGACAGTATGACGAATTAAAGTAAATGGTTCTCTGGTGAGCTCCAATTACCTGCTTACATATTCCTGATAAATATCCAGGTAACCCAGCCCTATGCAGTGCCTCCCACCCTTCTTTCCCTACTATGCTTTGAGGACTCACCCTACAGATGGACATGTACATAATCAAAATAATTCTCATAGTCCTTTTTAACCCCAACTCACACCTCTATAATCAAGTCAGATTAGGATAAAAAGCAGAAATAATTTATAAGAAGATGAAATGTGCCACAGATACTCCTAAGGTTGCAGAAATAAATGAACAAAAGTGTTTCCTGACATCTGACTGCAGCAACCCTCTTCTACCCCTCCCAGCAGCACTGTATGATCCTGGTAGTTTAGCACTTAGTTTTGATTATAATATAATATACCCCTCCCCAACTGGATCTCTTTCTGTTTGTTTTTTTGGGAAAAACGGTGCATCTGACCATAACAGTTTATAGTGAGAGAATAACTAGGATATAAACTCTGAGAAAGATTGTGTCTGTGAATGTGTACTGTACATTCTATAGCTTTTGCATAAGCCAAAATAGATTAGAAGGCAAGTTTGAGCATACTGTAACACAAATTTTTGCCACTCGCTCTCAGTTTTCTGTTAATATCTTACAAACGACATGTTTCTTTTAGTAAAAATAAATAGAGATGAAGTTGTGGAGTGGGAAATTACCTATTTAGGAAAGTGAGTTTCCTATTTTTAAGATGTACTAATTTTTTATTCATACATATATAAATTAACAATACATACTGTGACTGGCCAGGAATCAAACCCCCAATTCTTTAGCATGCCTTATGAGAAGCCCACTAAAATTCTGAGATGCCTTAGTCCACTTGGCCAACAATGCTTCAAACATCAGGCACCCAGTACCACTGGACATGTCACCCCTGATGAAAGCACATATGTGGCCATGGAAGAGGAGGGGTTGTTGAGATAGTTTGGACATGTAGAGAGGATGGACCGAAATAGAATGACTTCGAGCCGTTTCCCACCAAGGCAGGTTGGCCCGAAAAAGTAAAACTTTCATCATCATTCACTCCATCACTGTCTTGCCAGAGGCGTGCTTTACACTACAGTTATAAAACTGCAACATTAACACCCCTCCTTCAGGAGTGAGTAATTTCATTCTCCTCTCGTTTGGAATACCAGTCTTTATGAGCAGTACATGAATGAGTGGTTTTAAGCAATTAACAATACAGCCTCTCCTCACTTAGCGATGTACTCGTTTACCAACGACTCAAACGGGGTCTCTGACCAGTAAGCATACCTAAATAATGTATATTAGAGCTGATTTCCTCTATTCTGTTTATTACAATATACAGTACACTACTGTATAAACATTTAAAAATATACCAGAAATGTTATAAATGTTGCAAAGGTGACATTAAAACAATACCAAAGATAGTTGACACAAACCCACTACCATTATAGTATGCTCCTCACTTAGCGACGAATTAGTTTACTGACGTGGTCTTAGGAACGAAACTCTGTCATTAAGTGAGGAAAGGCTGTACTGGGACTGGCTGGGAATTGAACCTCTGATCCTTTAGCACACCTCAATAGAAGCCCACCAAAATTCCGAGACACCTTAGTCCACTTGGCCATCAACGCTTCAAACATCTGGTGCCCAGTACAATCTAGTAAATATTCTTCAAGGTACTCCTCAGAATCATCAATCAATGAGCACAGCCTGTCAAATGCAGACGCAATGTGTTGATTCTGTGGTTGTCCTTGTTTTAAAGTTGATGGTTGATTGCATGCAAATTTAGAGTAACATTTGCCATGATAATGCAATTCCGCAACATATTACGCTGTTCACTCACCTCATCACTTTCTCATTCCACTCATCATTTCTTTGCTTAGCAGCCTCCAGTATTTTGTCTCATGATCAGGGTATGAACCTCACACATAACTTCACATTTATCAACAGGTTTTTTCTTTTCTCACACAATGTCACATTTCTCACCACAGAACAAACAGTTCTTGAAACGAAATCATTCTCTGACCACAGAGAATATTTAGTTTTAGGCCTTTTCCTATTTTTAAATCTCTGGCAATATTTTTCTATTCGTTCTGTTCACCAATCCACTGGTGCAGCTGGTAGTGCTGCTGTTGTCATACAGAGTGATGGCTCTCTTAAAGAAATTGGAGCACGCATCAATAACTGGGCCTCTACCCTTCAGACAGAACTGTTTGCCATACTCCTTGCACTCAAATGCGTCCATGTATCTAAGGTTAACTCTCTAATTGTAACTGATTCTCTGTCATCCATAAATGCTCTCAACTCATCAAGTATAACTTGTAGCATGCTCGTGTCAGAAGCCAGGCACAGGTATGGTAGGATTCTGGATAGTAGAGTCAGAGTGCACATGCTGTGGATTCCATCTCACATTGGTCTTCAGATGCATGATAGAACTGATAAATTGGCTAAGTTTTATGCTTTCAAAGAGGGGATAGATTACAATCTTGGCTTGTCAGTTAGCAGTTTGAGAACAATAATACGAAAAGAACTTCAACTGAATTTTATTGACTTAAGACTCGGGGAGTTTGACACCAGTCAGTCCATCTATCATCATTCTATCATGCAGGAGGAGCCACATGTCTATGGTGCATCCAACAAAATAAGCAGACTCTTGGATGTCACTACCGCCCGCCTCCGGCTGGGCTACATCTTTGGCAGGTTAAATCACCACCACCAGATGTAGACCAAACAAGATGTAAACTTTGCCAGTTGGATTATTGTCACACCCTGCGTCATTATGTACTGGAGTGCGATAAAATTAATGAATTCAGAGACTACTCATTCAGAAATGTTCAAGATATGTCAAAGTATTTTATCCACAGTGGTATATTACAGACCATTCTGGAAAAATACCCTGACTTTGCTCCCTGTAAATAAAGCATTGACACGTGTGTGTGTGTGTGTGTGTGTGTGTGTGTGTGTATGTGTATGTGTATGTATATACATGTATGCGTGTGTATGTGTATATATGTATGTGTATATGTGTGTGTGTGTGACCCAACAATTAAAATTTGCACCAATAACTCATTACAGTTGTGGCTGAGTGTAGACTAATAGATTGCTCATTGCTTTATAATTTGTTCATGAGTGCAACCATGTACAGACGTAAGTAAATTTACTTACATGATTCATTACCTTGTAACTAGTGAATTAATTACCATTGTACCTTGTTCAGCTATCAAAACTTTGGGGCCCAGTCTCTGGACCCTATATATACCTCTGTAATCTGCAAATACCTTTGTAACTTGTCATGATTGTGACCATCTGAGTTCATTACCTTTGTAACTTGCTCAGCTATCAAACTTTGAGGTCCAGTCCCTGGACCCATTATGTACCTCTGTAATCTTTTGACTACCGCCCACAGGATGGGTATGGGGTGCATAATAAAGATATCAAACTAAATCAAAACTTAGTGTCGGCAAGCCTAACACTATTTTTGTGCTCCCTGAGTCTGTCAGAAAGAGATCGGCCAGTTTCTCCGAAGTACTGAAGAGGACAGGAGGAGCAAGAAATAGAGTAGACACCAGGAGAATCTGTGGAGGGAGGGGAGGTATGAACAAGATTAGTGCGAAGAGTGTTAGTCTGACGAAAGGTAAGTTTGATGTCTAAGGAACGGAGAGAGTTGCTGAGATTAGAGAGACCAGAGATGTAGGGAAGGCAGAGGACTGGAGAGTTCTCAGGAGTAGAGGGTTTAGGAGAGAAGAAAGTCCGTTTGGCACGGACTTGGCTCTCCGTATCTGTGATCCTCAGTTTCTTGAAGCAGAAATTTCCACTCTTCATAATTCATTTTCCCGCCTGGGCTACCCTTCCCATTTCATAGACTCTGCTTTCTCTCGTGCCAAACGGACTTTCTTCTCTCCTAAACCCTCTACTCCTGAGAACTCTCCAGTCCTCTGCCTTCCCTACATCTCTGGTCTCTCTAATCTCAGCAACTCTCTCCGTTCCTTAGACATCAAACTTACCTTTCGTCAGACTAACACTCTTCGCACTAATCTTGTTCATACCTCCCCTCCCTCCACAGATTCTCCTGGTGTCTACTCTATTTCTTGCTCCTCCTGTCCTCTTCAGTACTTCGGAGAAACTGGCCGATCTCTTTCTGACAGACTCAGGGAGCACAAAAATAGTGTTAGGCTTGCCGACACTAATAATGCTCTTTTCTGTCATGTCAGAGATCACAGTCATCCTATTGATTGGTCTTCTGCTAAAACTGTCTACCCTACGTCTAACTTTCATAGTCACCGCCTGGTTGAATCCTCCCTTATACACAACTTTCCCTGTATGAATCTTAGCCCTGGCTTTGTCTCTGTTGATGCTTTCCTCTCTCATTACATTGTTAAATGCTCTAAACTTCAGAACACCCGTGACTTAACCTGATTCCTTCCCCTTTCATCTCTTCCCTCTTCTTCTTCTTTTTTTTTTTTTTTCTCCTATGGGTTTTCCTTTCTTTCTTTTCTTTTGCCTGGTATTTGTCCTTTTTTTCGCCTTTCCTCCCTCTGTGTTCTCGTCCCACCCTTGCGGGCCGCTAGCCTCATTGCAGTGCTCCTCTAGAACATGACTGTCTCCACTACTACTATTACTACTACTACCACTTCCACTACTTACTCCATTATTACCCCACTCTCTGGTACCCTCCCCTGTCTGCCTGCCTATATATACCACTTCCCCCGTCTTTGTGTGTTAGTGTGACTTTGTAAATGGTCCAAGTCGGGCCGAAACGTCGTCGTAAGCTCCTCTCTTTTATATGTGCGGGTTGTGTGTGTATTTTTCTATTCACATCTGCAAACTGGATGCATTTCAGTGGTGTCCACCACTTTCCTTAGAAACTCGGAATTACTGTCTATTCGGATTTTACTAACACGTCTCAAGTTGTAAATACCATCTCTAACAATCATAGTTTCTACCTCACCTAATGTCTTTTTGCAATTGAAACAATTACTTGTTCAAGTTCAGATTCAAAATTTATTTCCGCATGATACATCGTTTGTACAAAACTGGATGACATTTTTTTTGTATATCACATGGAAAGCCCCTTGGTTATACACAGCATTTCAGGCAAGCTTAAACCTAACTTTAAAAGGGCTATAGTATTTTACATACAGTAGTACCTCAGTACTCGAAGTAAATTCATTCCAAAAGGCTGTTCGAGTGCCGATCTGTTTGAGTACCGAACAAATTTTTTCCAATGGCTTGTGTCCTGACAATGACTTCTCTCGAGTGATATAGGTTCTGTTTGACATTTTTTTAAAAAAATAAACCTGTCTTATCACAACTGAACACTTGTTGGGGAATAAAACCCTCACAGCACAATGACAATAAGAACACATGACAATAAGAACACTTAGCTTATATTAAAATTATTCAGTTAATGTAATGTAAAAAATCCAATAAAAATTACAATAATAGTGAAACTAGTTACAAGAATTAATAACTATCTAGTAATATATGGGACCTGAAGGAAAGCTGGAACAAGAACATTGCTTATACCATCTCAAATTCTTCAGTGACACCTAAAACAAATCTGATTTTTTTTAGTACTAATAGAACAGTTTTTGTACTAATCCAAACAGAAATTTTTCCAATCTCTGCATTTTTACTTAAAAGAATGTCATGTGTGAGATATTAATAGAAATCTGAGCGCGAGTAGCAAAAATTTCATAGTATGCTCAAACTCACCTTCCGCGTCTGGCCTAGGTTATGATAAAACTATAGCATACTATACAGTAAACATTGCACAGAAACAATCTTTTTAAAAAAATATTTTCTATTTTTTCTCATAATATAAACTTTAATCGTCAGATACAGCGTTTTCCAAATTACAAAAAAAACAAGTAAAAGGTCCCTCACTCTGGTTGCTGCAGTTAGACGGAGGAGAATTCCATTTTTTAATAAATTATTTCCACCATTTTCTGTTTTTCAGGCTAATTTCAGTGGTAGTTAAGGAATGTGTCTGATCCGTTTCCTCTGCTCTATGACGTTCCTCAGGGCTCTGTTCTTGGGCCAGTACTGTTTACTGTTTGTTAGTAGTTTAGCCTTACTATATGCTCATGGAGTTGATCACCATTTTATATGCTGACGATACACAGATTTACATTTGGGTTTTGAATGTAGAAGATGCAAAACTCTTGTTTTAATTCTCCTTTGCAAGATGTTCGGACCTGCATGACAAACAAAATTTAAACTACATGAAGGTAAGACAGATTTTTTTTTTATCAGCGAAATCTAAGGGGAATACAAATTGAATTTGGTGCCTTTCATTGTGGTACGGTTAGTGTTCATCCTCTGGGATTACAGATCTGGGTGTTGACCTGCATTCTTCATTGTTACTTGTTGAGCATATCAACCACATGGTTATATTTTGCAATTTTCATATTCGTAATTACTATGCAGTTAAAAAGTATATCTTGATACAGAGTGTTTTGACCCTTATCCATGCATCTGTTCCCTCTTGAATTGGTTTTTGCAACTGTTTGTTTGTGGGTTTACCTAATAACTTGATTAAAAGATATCAGTCTGTACTGAATGGTGAGGGTTTGACTAGTATTGGCTCCCCATCAAAGCAAGAATTAAATTTATTGACATTTAAAGCTTTTGTATCAGGCTCGGGAAAGTTTCTACGAATTGCTGCAGATCCTTTTAGACTTAGCATCGTGGTGCTGGGGAGAAATCATTTGCAGAAAGAGCCTTTTCTTATCTAGCTTCCAGACTGGTAACAGGTTATCAGTGTCTGTTAAGAATCAGGAATATGTTCATGCTTTTAAGAGCTTATGATCCTGATGATCATACTGTCACTCTTGAGTATAAACTTGGTATTCTTATTTATTTTAGGTTTATTTTACGATCTGATATGTGAGCGCTTGAGAATTTCTCGAAAGAACAGATGCTCAACCAAGAATTGTAAGATCCCAAATTATTATTATCTCGGGCCAATTTTTAATGAAGAAAATCACCTTCTCCAACATACCATCAACTCAAGTCTCACTGTCCGCATAAAAATTCTTACTGCTTTTAGTAACCCACTTCATATTCCATACATTTGCCTAATACACACATGTGTATTAGTAAAATGTGTTAGTAAATTCACGGGTCTCACCACCACACAGGATAAAGCCCAGATACTGTAGAGTACACAAATACCTGGGAATACATCTAAACACCTTTAACACCAAGCCTTGCCATTCTCAAAGCCCTAATTAACACATCCCAGGAGCGTATTACAAAAAAAATCCATCTATACAGCTACAATTGCCTTTCTGCCAAGCATATGCATCAGCGGAATATTCACCCCAAACGAATCATGAAGACCTAACACCCATTCTCAACCCTTTATAAAAAAAAAAGATCCTGTGCAACTGAAACTCAAACCTAAAAAATGAAACTTCAAAAGCTAACTAGCATTTCTTCTGCTTTAGTTGCTGTAGCGATGTTTAGCACAGTTACCTTGTCGAATTCTTCACTTTGGGACAGGTCACTATCTGAATGCCTACCAGGAATATTCCTTCCTCGCCATTTTTAGTAGTTCGATTGGTAGCGCACTCGGCTCTCACAATGAGGTCCGTGGTTTGATCCCCGGTGCGGGAGGAAACACTAGGCCGCAGGGGTGGAGAACCTTTTCATGTTGGAAGGCCGTATTAAAGTTTGCTGTAATTTAATATGGCCGCATTCTAGAAATTTTGATTAGATATACTGCAAAATGTTGGTTATTCTGTAAAAAGTTAATTATTATATAATGACTTTAAGAAAAATAATTCATTCAGAAGGCCACGAGTTCCCCACCCCTGTACTAGGGCGTGTTTCCTTAAGACACCTGCTCTCCCTGGTCACCTACCAGTAATTAGGTACCTGGGTGTTAGTCGACTGGTGTGGGTCGCATGCTGGAGACAAAATTAACCTAATTTACACGAAATGCTCTGCATAGCAAGGGGCTTTCTATATAGTATGTCACTGATGTCATTCATGTACTACTTGTATAAAGAATATTATTATTATAATTATTATTATTACGGCTTTGTGCTCTCCATTCTTCGGTCATATTAAAAACAAATGAGCTCCGCCTTCTGTGGTTCCGTTTTCATCTTTTAAATTGTGCTTTATGTCAATGCTTTTAGAGTACAAACCACGCAGCACTATTCTGCATAAATTTTAAAACTAGGTTCATTGAGAATTCATTATTAATTATTCAGTGAAATTAACAATTATTCAGTGAAATTAACAATTATTCAGTGAAATTAACAATTATTCAGTGAAATTAACAATTATTCAGTGAAATTAACAATTATTCAGTGAAATTAACAATTATTCAGTGAAATTAACAATTATTCAGTGAAATTAACAATTATTCAGTAGAAATTAACAATTATTCAGTTCCTGAAGAATTCAAATTAACTAATATTACTGTCACGAGGGACATGGTTATCAAACAGATAGATAAACTGAAGCAAAATAAGTCCCCGGGACCCGACGAGTTGTTTTCCAGAATACTTAAAGAATGCAAAATGGAACTTAGTCAGCCATTAACGAATGTGTTTAATACGTCCATCCTAACTGGTGTTGTGCCAGAGATGTGGAAGATAGCTAATGTAGTTCCTATATTCAAATCAGGGGATAAGTCCATTCCATCAAATTACCGTCCAATAAGCCTCACGTCTATAGTAGGCAAATTATTAGAATCAATTATAGCTGATATTATCAGAAGTCACCTTGAAGAACATAATTTGATTAATGAATCTCAGCATGGGTTTACGAGAGGTCGTTCCTGCCTGACAAATTTACTGACGTTTTTCAATAAAACATTTGAGGCAGTAGACAGTGATAAAGAATATGATATAGTTTACTTGGATTTCAGTAAGGCCTTCGATAGAGTACCTCACAAGAGACTCTTAAGAAAGGTGGCAGCTCATGGTATAGGAGGTAAAGTTCTAGCATGGATAGAGGCATGGCTTACCAATAGAAAGCAGAGAGTTTCCATTAATGGGGTCAAATCTGAATGGGGATTTGTCACTAGTGGCGTTCCACAAGGATCAGTTTTGGGCCCATTGTTGTTCATAATTTACATTAATGACCTTGATGAAGGAATTGCAAGTGACATGAGTAAATTTGCTGATGATACAAAAATAGGCCGTATAATTCATTCTGAGGAGGATAACAGTGAACTCCAGGAGGATTTGGATAAATTAATGTCTTGGTCTGAAAAGTGGCAGATGAAGTTCAATGTGGACAAGTGTAAGGTGCTTGTCGTTGGTAATGAAAATATCCCTCGAATTTATAAACTAGGTGAAGTTGAGCTTGATCATACAGAATGTGAAAAGACTTGGGAGTCATGGTAAGCAGAAATCTAAAGCCAAGACAACAGTGCCTAAGTGTGCGCAATAAGGCTAACAGATTACTAGGATTTATTTCAAGAAGTATAAGCAACAGAAGTCCAAAAGTTATTTTACAGCTCTATACATCACTAGTGAGACCTCATTTGGATTATGCAGCTCAGTTTTGGTCTCCTTACTACAGGATGGATATAGATTCATTGGAGAACATACAAAGAAGAATGACTAAAATGATTTACAGTATAAGAAATCTCCGTATGAAGATAGACTTAGAGCGTTGAATCTCCACTCTCTGGAGAGACGTAGAATGAGGGAGATATCATCGAGGTGTACAAGTGGATGATGGGCATAAACAAAGGAGATATTAATAAAATACTGAGGATATCGAACCAAGTAAGAACGAGAAATAACGGATTTAAATTGGATAAATTTAGATTTAGAAAGGACATAGGCAAGTACTGGTTTTCGAACAGAGTTGTAGATGCGTGGAACAATCTTCCGAGTACTGTGATAGAGGCTAGGACCTTGGGTGGCTTTAAAAGAGATTGGACAAATATATGAGTGGGAGGGGCTGGGTTTG
This sequence comes from Cherax destructor, assembly GCA_009830355.1. Classification (NCBI taxonomy): domain Eukaryota; kingdom Metazoa; phylum Arthropoda; class Malacostraca; order Decapoda; family Parastacidae; genus Cherax; species Cherax destructor. Next base: position 142,656 of record WNWK01003359.1, on the reverse strand, counting down.
ATTTGTGTCGTGAGTACGGGAATAAATTTTTAGGTAGTGGTGGTTTTGATAAGGACTTGCCTTGTATGGGCCAGTAGGCCTTCTGCAGTGTTCCTCCATTCTTATGTTCTTATGTGTCTGGCGCGTTACCGCTGCATTTCATACGTCTTTATCAGTCTTTCCATCCCGTCTATGTAATGCTGTGTGTTTATTCTGGTACATTATACGTAACTTACTTAACAACACACCAGCTTTACGTGTTACTGTACTCGACTTTCCCCTCAAGGGGCTCTTGATCTAGGGAATTGGATCTGTGCTCTGGTTCCCTGAATTGAGCCTGAATACCTTCCATTCCCCCCCCCCCCCACGTGATCTGTATAATCTGTAACATAAATCTGTACAGATGAATCATAAGCCCATAAAAAAGGGAGCCCATTTCCATATAAATCTGAGATGAAAATTACCCAACTTTAACTTTGTTTTGGTAAATACTGTATTTTACCCAACCAGCTTTCTATATTCACTACTAAGCTATTTAAGTTCGATTAACCCACAACACTTATTAATTAATGTATTGCCAGTTAACTGCTGTATAATCAGTAGCAAGTTCAAAAGAATAATCTAAGCTATTACTAAGCACTAAAATTCTTGTCAGGAACTTGTATGTATAATACACACACACACACACACACACACACACACACACACACACACACACACTAACACACACAAACACACACACACACACACACACACACACACACATATATATATATATATATATATATATATATATATATATATATGTATTGGACCAGTGTGGTACGGTCGGTAAAGCACTGCGTACCTTGTCATGAGGTTCGTAGGTTCGAGTCTCCGTCGGCCAGAGATCAGTGTTTATATATATATATATATATATATATAAGAAGAAAATTGAAAGTGAATATAGGAAAGAGTAAGGTGATGAGGATAACAAAAAGAATAGGTGACGAAAGATTGGATATCAGATTGGAGGGAGAGAGTATGGAGGAGGTGAATGTATTCAGATATTTGGGAGTGGACATGTCGGCGGATGGGTCTATGAAGGATGAGGTGAATCATAGAATTGATGAGGGGAAAAGGGTGAGTGGAGCACTTCGGAGTCTGTGGAGACAAAGAACCTGGTCTATGGAAGTAAAGAGGGAATGTAGAGAGTATAGTTATACCAACGCTCTTATATGGGTGTGAAGCATGGGTGATGAATGTTGCAACGAGGAGAAGGCTGGAGGCAGTGGAGATGTCATGTCTGAGGTCAATGTGTGGTGTGAATATAATGCAGAGAATTCGGAGTTTGGAAATTAGGAGGAGGTGCGGGATTACCAAAACGATTGTCCAGAGAGCTGAGGAGGGGTTGTTGAGGTGGTTTGGACATGTAGAGAGAATGGAACGAGACAGAGTGACTTCGAGTGTATAAATCTGTAGTGGAGGGAAGGCGGGGTAGGGGTCGGCCTAGGAAAGGTTGGAGGGAGGGGTAAAGGAAGTTTTGTGTGCGAGGGCTTGGACTTCCAGCAAGCATGTGTGAGCGTATTTGATAGGAGTGAATGGAGGCATATGGTTTTAATACTTGACGTGCTGTTGGAGTGTGAGCAAAGTAACATTTATGAAGGGATTCAGGGAAACCGGCAGGCCGGACTTGAGTTCTGGAGATGGGAAGTACAGTGCCGGCACTCTGAAGGAGGGTGTTAATGTTGCAGTTTTATAACTGTAGTGTAAAGCACCCTTCTGGCAAGACAGTGATGGAGTGAATGATGATGAAAGTTTTTCTTTTTCGGGCCACCCTGCCTTGGTGGGAATCGGCCGATGTGTTAATAAAAAAAAAAAAAAAATATATATATATATATATATATATATATATATATATATATATATATATATATATATATAAAGAGCATATAATGCACAGCATTTCTGGCATTGCACAGTGAAGATAACTAGTCTGCATAATTACATTTTAGATAACAGAAGGTGGTGGAAATATGACGAGAGAAGGGCAGACAATGGGGAGACAGAGACACTGTTAACAGTGTGTAAAACTACTTGGTGTCTCTGCAAGGGGATGGTCTATTGATTACGTAGCTATGGAAGTCGTCAACAGATGGCAGGAGCTGTACTCTGGAGTAGCTGCCGCCCACCCCCACACCCACCTGTTTAGATCTATTTATCAGAATAATTAATGTTAATTTCAGGTTACATCACCGGTAGTGAGTATGACACAGAAGCTGCGTTAAATGCTCTTACCTGAGCAAGGTATAAAGCACCAGCTATGAGGCTAGGGTTATTGCTCCCCCAGGATGCCACCCATAACAGTCTAATTTACCCCTAGATGTATATTTACTGCTAAGTGAACGAAGGGCAGCAGGTGTTACCTGGAGTTTACCTGGAGAGAGTTCCAAGGGTCAACGCCCCTGCGGCCCGGTCTGTGACCAGGCCTCATGTTGGATTAGAGCCTGATCAACCAGGCTGTTACTGCTGACCGCACGCAGTCCAACGTACGAACCACAGCCTGGCTGGTCAGGCACCGACTTTAGGTGCCTGTCCAGTGCCTGCTTGTTAGGCTTCTTCATATGTCTTTCCCCGCCAGGGATTAAACCCCAGTCCATTTGATTGTAACTAAATTCTCAAGGGTTTGGCATATTTCTGACTAACAATAATAATAATAGGAGTTATAATGCAGCTGTGCAAGATGGAGCTAGACATTGCAGAGACGCTGCAATGATTGAATGTGACCTCCCAACTAATGCAGCTAAACTATTGTTTAAAAATCATTCTGTGAGATGGAGGTGCTAAAAAATAATATTAATATTATATTGATGGAGAAGCGCTAAATCCGTAGTCATACAGAGTTTGAGGAATGGAGTTAATCAGGTTTGATCAAAGGAAAGGAAGGGCAACTACAATTTCTTGGAGCAAGATCCCTCCACCATCATGCTTGAAAGGAAAATAGGTGGTGTCTGTTAGTCAGTATTATTGGTGAATGGGGTTTAAAGCCTACCGACTACACGAGTCATTAGGCTGCACGTAATTTTTTCACAACCAGGCAAGAATACTTAATCTTTACAATATGGATGAAAGTAAACGCTCAATATATATACACTGAGAGAAATAAATCTCCAGGTGTATATATCTGTCGAAATGAGAACATTTCTCCTGACACGAGTCTTAGCTACGTGATGAGGCACTGGGTAGAGCTTCAGGTCATGTGACTGACCCTTCCACTAGTGGGCTTATTGCTCCGCCCAGTTAGAAATATATATCACACCATAAGATATGATGGTAAATCTACCACAATAAGTGTCCGGGGCCCAAGACTGTTCAACAGCCTCCCACTATGCATAATGAGAATTACCAATAGACCCCTGGCTGCCTTCAAGAGGGAGTTCCAGAATCCAGATACCTAAAGTCAGTACCAGATCAACCGGGCTGTGGTTCGTACGTTGGACTGCGTGAGGCCAGCAGTAACAGCCTGGTTCATCAGGCCCTGATCCACCGGGAGGCCTGATCAAGAACTGGGCTGCGGGGGCGTTGGCCCCCGAAACACCTCCAAGTAAACACCATGCAATAATAAGGATCACCACATAAGTGTACCAGGATGGAAGAAATATATGCTTGTGGTGTTATTTTGCTTGTGAGAATTAGGAGAATCCATATATTTTCTTCATTGCAACACATTATACAACGAAAAAACAAGCACATGTACGTGAACTTAGCTTATTTTTGTTGTTGCTGGAATTACCTTTATATTATTTGCTTATAAGTACAAGTTTTCTTTTACTAACATATGAACATTACGTTTGTTCGCATTGAACTGCCTTTGCCACTCCTATGACCGCAACATTAATTTATCCAGGTCATCTTGTAGTTTTCTAGTATGCACATCAGAAATTATCATCAGCAAACTTACTGGTCGCTATTTCTTCATCAACGTCATTTATATAGACTGTTAACAACAAGGATCCCAACAGTGTTCCCTGCGACACGCCACCTCTAACGGATCCCCATTCTGATTTCTCCCTATTTATACACACACTGTTGCTTATTGTCCAGCCGTACCTCGACCCAGGAGAAAATTTCTCCTATACCATGTGTTGCTACTTTTTTTTTAATCAGTCTCCTGTATGGAACTTTATCAATGTCCTTACTGAAGTTCATGTACACAATATATCTGCAGCCTTGAATATCTTCGTGAAAAAATATTAGTAAAATCGTAAGGTAAGAACAGCACTTTGTAAAACCATATTGAGATTCACTGATCAAACTATATATTTGAAGGTGGTTTCGAACTGCATAAAAAAATACTGAGTTCATCAACTTTCTCACAGTTGAGGTTAGGTAAGGACCTACATCTGCTTTGTAAATGGGTACCACATTTGTCATTTTCTACTTATCCAGTACAAAACCCGTTTGAAGTGATCTGTTAAGGGATTGCTAGGTTCCCCTTGACGTTCCTTTAGAACTCCTGAAAACAGCTCATCAGGTCTATATTACTAGTGACTGATAATGCATAATTTATTTTCGTCCTGACCTGTATAATTCTTCATGTCTGGTATTTAGTTTGTATCTTCTTGTGTAAAAGGAGGAAACAAATGTTAAAAGAGGTACGTATTTCTTTGTCACTAACGGTAAGGTCAAAGGCCATCGGAACTGCAACATCCCCCTCCTCTTTCAGAAAAGTGCAGGCACTACTTCAGACCTCCAGGACAAAAGTCCGGATAAACGGTTTCCCTAAATCCCTTCATAAATGTTACCGTATTCAAACTCCATCACATTAAATCATAAGCAAAACACTTGTCCTCGCTCACTCAGATCTAAAATACACACACACACGGGGCCAGGAGCTGAGTCTCGACCCCTGCAACCATAATTAGGTGAGTACACACATACGCCTACTGCATGCTAAGTTAACCGCCTTTCTCCAACCTTCCTGGGACGATTATAATAAACTTAAGATTTTTCAAATAACAATAATGATAAACATGAAAATAATAACAATACAGTAATAATATATAATAAATGACCCTATACTCAAAAAGGTCCTCAGCGCTAAACAGGGATACATTGTGTTGCGATAAACCCACTAGGAGAGATGAAGGCTCGATCCTCCATCTTCAATCATGAGATAGAAACCTCACTCCCGCAGTCAGCGAGGTCTCGAACAGTGTGAAGAACAAGTATATAACAACCCTCGATTAGTAATGTAAGGTGAGGCTGGTGCGATATATAAGCAAGGGTCACTTTATTAGGTACATCCTTCTAGTACTGGGTAAGGCTTCCCTATGCCCCAAGAACAGACTGAATTCTTCGTGGCATGGATTCAACAATGTGCTGGAAACATTCCTTAGAGATCCTGGTTCATGTTAACATGAGAACATGACTCAGTTGCTGCAGATTTGTCGCCTGCACATTCACTCTACAAATCTCTTGTTCCACCACATCCCGAAGGTGACTGTGGAGGCCACTGGAGTACACTGAATTCAATGTCATGTTCGTGGAACCAGCTTGAGATGACATGTGTTTTACGACATGGTGCATTATCCTGCTGGAGGTAGCCACTGGAAGATGGGTAGACTGTGGCCACAAAGGGATGTACATGGTCATCAACAATACTCAGGTTGGCTGTGGCATTGAAACGATGCTCAACTGGTATTATGGAGCCAGGAAAACATTCCTAACACCATTACATCACCAGCGCCACCAGCCTGAACCGCTGACACAAGGCAGGATGGATCCAAGGAGCTTATGCCAAATTCTGACCCTACTATCTGCAGCAGAAATCACGATTCATAAGACCAGATGACGCTTTTCCAATCTTCTTCTGTACAGTTTTAGCAAGCCTGTGCCCAGTTAGCTTCAGTTTCCTGTTGTTAGCTAACAGGCCCCAGCTACGATAAGCTACTGCTACTTCTAACTTCTTGGGTTATCCTAGGCAACTCACATGTTGCTATGAGTGACAGTTGAAATGTTTCTCGTCACCAGGACCCCAGAGGCCATACGTCATTCTGCCTGATTTTCCTAGGTTATCCTAGGAAACTCGCATATATGTTGCTTTGTATGTTGCAATCACCTAAACATAAGTAATCGTACTCGTATGCAGAGCTTGACACAGACTTACAACTACTAAATAATAAAATGTCACAATATCGTGACTGGAACAATACACAAATAACCGGTACATAGGAGAGGGGAGCTTACCACGACGTTTCGGTCCGATTTGGACCATTGTGACTGTAAAGGGTCCAAGTCGGACCGAAACGTCGTGGCAACTACTAGCTACCTATTAGAGTACACTCTCAAAAAGGGTACCAGAAAAGTTGAGCAGTGACAAAAGAAATTCTGGAATTCCTTGTGTACGGCGACATATTCGGCGGGACGCGATCTTCGACGGGCGAAACGTGTAGGACAGGTTATCCTAGGTACCTCACATATGTTGATATGTATGGTAGTTGCAGCCCCTTAACTTGTGAGACCGTATTTATATTCAGCTGTATATGAATAGGTATATTACTGCTTACTGTCGATCACAGTTTACCCTCAAAACGAAACCAGAGAAACTGAGAGCCAACACCAGCATACTCTCACCTGCATCCGCCCACAGGAATGCTAAACCGAACTGGGTAGTTTGGCCTATAAAGCAAGGCTGTCCTCTGCCGAATTAGCAAAAAAAAAAAAAAATTATGGCATAACTCTGCCAAATTAAATCTGAGTAATTTTTAATAAATTTAAATTTACCTATACAGCAGAATTTAGCTAAAAAAAATGCGTTAGTTTAAGTGATGTTAGGCAAAGTTTCTAAGTTTTGGTCCAAATATATATTTTTTTATATCATTATCAATGAAAAAAAAATCTATCATTCTGTATAAGAACTTTTTGGAAAAGTTTAATTTTTAAGAGATCGGCCTATTCGGCAAGTTCGGCTTATTAGGCACGACATATAAACAGCGAGCATGAATGCGCTTAAGATTATATATATATATATATATATATATATATATATATATATATATATATATATATATATATATATATATATATATTATTATATATATATATATATATATATATATATATATATATATATATATATATATATATATATATATATATATATATATATATATATATATATATATACTGTATATATATAGTGTGTGTGTGTGTAAAGAGAGAGTAATAAGAAAAATAACCACATTTGGTTTCCATCTGAGACGTTCTTCAGATAACTCTTGAGGACGGAAATGGTTAATAATATCTTGCCAGGGTGATATCTTAAGTCACTCGTCAGAGAGAGGACGTCAGATGGCTGTCTCAGGTAAGCTTGAGGTATTATTATCCTTGCTATATCTGACACCCACTTTTCATGACAAATGTTAACTGCAGCGTTGACTATAATGAGGTTTAAGAAGGAAGTCATAGTGAGAGAACCCTCAAGGGTGGCTTGAGACGTGGCTAATACCACACTGATCGGTCTCTGCCCTCCATGTTTCATCTCAAAATCCATTAGTGGATAGAAATTGACCCGTACCACCCACTTGTAGTCTGGTAGATGCGAGGCACTTGGCCTTAAGTCAGCTGGACTGCAGGATTAGTTTTCCCGCCAAATCTCAGTACTGAATCCCGCCAAAACCTCATCTTGGCGGGCAAACTTCAATTTTCCCGCCTTAACGAGCATGATGGACACGGCGCTCCGGCTCTCTCCACATTTTCACTACGGATCAACGACTTCTTATTACTTCGCTGCTCTATTCTCCTTCTTATGTCGAATGTAAACAAGTGTCTGGTAATAAATTAGATTCAGACTTACAGGAAAAATACTTAGCGAGGTATTGGGTCTCGGAAAGTGAACACCCCCTCCGATATTTTCAAAATATAAGCACTGTGCAGGAAAGTGAAGAGGCGGGGAGCGTAACGATGCATTTTGCAATGCGTGGGTCATTGTGGGGTGGCCAAGATGAGACCTGATGAGCGTTGATATGAGACGAGGAGGACACCGCCACTTCCCTCAGGACTTTGCCCATAGTCAAAGTTACTTGTCATAACATTCCGTTAAGCTTCCTGCTGCACCAGAGGCAACACCACCCATCTCACACACCGCTACTCGCCCGACCCTCAATTATCTCCCGTATGCTCGTCCTCTAGGTAATCACAAGCTCAGGGTGGTGGATCTGAGAGACAGGGATGAGAAACCTGGAGTGAGAGTTTTGGAGAAAGGTATAATTTTCGAGGTGTTGGCAGCGTAGTGTGTGATCCCAAACGGAGATTGAGAAGCCACCGCTTGCCGCCTCGCCCGCCACATGGGCACACGAACCTATTGTTTATATATACAAAAAAACATATCGACATTTTAATATAAGTTTGACTGGGCTATCCCAAATTAAATCTATGTACTTAAATATGCCCATGACATCTATATAAACGTACTAATGTGCATAAATATTTTAATAGTCTTGCAAACAATACAGTTATACACCGAGAGGTCTATACCTCACAGTGTATATACACTGACAGTTTATTTTAATCCCCTTTCTAGGTATTACAGTATCCGGGACGGGTTTCATAAATCACAAACTAAATTATTACATAAAATGTCAAAGACTGCAAAGCATTAAACTAAATAAAAGTAATCTGTCAGTAGTTAATCTTAATGGTGCTCCAAATGTTCTGCGTAACAAGTTTTCTATAAGGTGCTTTATACACATCAATTAATTCTACGCTAGTTGTACAGTAGTGTGCATATTAATTAAGACAGGAGTAAATTTTGTGGTTATCTCAAATGTCTTAGTCTCCGGCTTAATAATGTAGTTTGGGTTCTTTTCTTTTCGTAAGAGTTTGCTACTGACTTCTGGCAACCATCCAGCTGTGATGTTATCCTGCGACTCTCGTCAGTGCTACAACAGCTGTTGTTCTGTAAGGCTATTCCTGAAAGCGTGCTCCGTAAGTGAATGTGGTTTCGCCAAATTCTCCCCTTCAATTCACTATTAGTGCTGAAATTCATGATGGATGTTAACTCTTAGAAAACATGCTGATTTGAGTATCAGACAGATGGTTGAAATTTTGAGCATAGTAAAGTCAACTGTTGGTTGGATTCTGAAGAGAGCTGATGACACTGGTGATTGTGGAGAGCTGCGTCGACAATGTGGAAGAAAATGCAAGACACCTCACGATGACTAAGTAAGTTTATTCAGGTATACACAAATACATTTACATAGATTATCATACATAGCAACATATGTGTCGAGAACCTAGGATAACCCAAAAAGTCAAAAGTGACTTATTTCCATTGGTGTCCTTTTAGTAACTTAATATTATACACTATATACTATATATACTATAAAGGATATATACTAGGAATAAGGTAAAAAAGAGTTATTTACATTTACATGTATGTTAGCTAAAAAAATAAAAATAAAAATTCTCCTCCCTTTCTGCCGCTACATTCATTAGGTACCTTTTGGCTCTCTTCTTGAACTGGCTCATGCTATGACTGGCTTTGACATGTGCAGGCAGTCTGTTCCATTCCTTTATTGGTGTACAATAAAAGGTGTTTGAAGCCTGGCCACTGACTGTGGGAACTACAAAGTTGTGCTCTCTCCCCCTAGTACTATGACTGCTTTGGTTCCCAGCCTTGACAAAATTGGCAGCAAGATATTCTGGACACTGTTTGTGAGCAACTTTATAAACTTGATTTAACTTAAGTTGTTTTACTCTGTATTCAATATTCAGCATATCCAAAGTTATCATAAGAAATAGTGTGAAGATCCCAAGAATACCAGCCATGATTTCTGAACTGCTCAAGGAAGGTTCCTTGAAGTTGGCAGAACTGCCAGAAAGCAGGTAAAAAAACAATTAGTGATTGCTTGTATGAAGAAAAAACGGCTGCGGTGGGCACTCGATCATAAGGGATGGACGACAGAAAAGTTATATTTTCAGCTGCGGCGCATTTTGAAGCACATGGGTACAGATCAATGGTAGCGACATGGAGCAAAGGCGAACCTCTTGGAGTGAACACATTCAACAAGCACCAAAACATCTAAGAAGATGTTTTAATGTTAACGTCCCTGGAAGGCTTGTTATTGTTGAGGGAACGATGCACAGTGACAAATACAAACAAAAAAATCCTGGCAACTCATTTGCTTCCCATTGTGGACAGAAACTTTAGTGATGGAGAAGTCATCTTCCAACAGGATCTTGCTCCATGCCACACTTCCAGAAAAATGCTGACATTCTTCGAAGAGAGTGGGCTAAGCGTGCTAAATTGGCCTGAAAACTCTCCTGACTTCAACCCAACTGAGAATCTATGAGTAATAACCAAACGCAGGATCGGGAAGCACGACTGTTCAACTGTGTCGAGGCTGATTGCTGCTGTTTATTAGGACCTGGTACCACGATGAAGAACATGCCAAAATGTTTGTTTAGCATTGGTGGAGTCTATGCCGCAGTGTGTAGCAATGCTTATAAAAGCAAAGGGTAGTCATATATCTTATTAAATCAATCATTTGTCATATCATTGCCGTGTATTTTTCAAATAAACATTTATTTTCCAAATAAATGTCTTATTTCATCATGTCCCAATTAATATGCACACTATACTGTACTTTACAGAAACAGCTGAACACTGCCACAATTGCCATGCAGACGTAATGACCCTCGTGTAGTCGATAGGCTTTAAACCAAATAAACCAGCCAACAAAGGCAATACGTGACTACTTCGAAGACACAAATATGTTATAGGTATACATATTAAAAGCATGTAAATGTAACCCAAAATAACTGGGTAAAGTCAATCTGACTTACTTCCACTAGGGGGTCCATTAAACTGAAATATAAACAACTCCCCCACCACTGATAACGATTAATGGTATTCCTACCGTAAATTCCATTAAACGCTTTATATTAATAAAAATATAAAACTGAAAATTATTAGCGATATTAAAAATACATGTAAAAATTAAATTCTCCTGCTGGTACAAAGCATAACAGGGGATAAAATTTGATTACACCGCTGAACTAACATTTCATGACAAATAAATGTCCCGCTCCATTTCCTGATAGCAGCCTAATCTGCAATTATATATATACGAGTATATATATATATATATATATATATATATATATATATATATATATATATATATATATATGTCGTGTCGAATAGGTAAAACTGGTCAATTAGCAAGAACTCATATAAAATTAAGTCCTTTCTAAAATTTTATCTTATACATTTAAAACTAATTTTTTTTTCATTTATGTTAATGTAAATAATAATTTTGTACCAAAATAACCTTAGAAAACTTACTTAACCTTATTATAACAAGCGCAACTTAATTTAGCCTAATCCAACTAAATATAGTTTAGATAAGCTTACAATAATTTAATAATAAACACAATGAAATATACATATGCATATACAAATTTTCGCTTGCCTTATTCGGCAAGAAGAATGTTTTACCTATTCGGCACGACATATATATGTCGTGTGTGTGTGTGTGTGTGTGCGTGCGCGCGCGCGCAATAAGATCATAGTAAACAGGTGATATCACAATATGCAGAACAACCACTGTGAAAAGTGCTTTCGTGACTTTTCACATTATCAAGGAACTATAAAAATAAAACATCAACAGGACTCAGACTCAGACTGAGACTCACATTAATTAGAATGATGCCAAAATGAACACAAGGGAAGAATAACTCCAGAAACGAAGCTGTTTAGAATCATCTATTAATGTTACATCTAACATTATAGAACAGAACACGAGCAGTTTCAGTGTTTTGGTTCAGTTACCCATAAAATGCCGAAGCATAGCAGTTAGATGAAATCACATATACGTTGGAATATTCCGATCCACGCCTCCGTGATCACAACTACTACCATTACTAGTACTACTACTACTACTACTACTATTACTACTACTACTATTACTACTACTACTATTACTACTACTACTATTACTACTACTACTACTATTACTACTACTACTGCATCCCACGTAAACCCGACCAATACTACCACCTTTCTTTTTCCTCTATGTAGGCCTCTTTTCTAATAATAATAATTATTATTATTATTTTTATTTGTGCATTATACAACTATTACAAGCCTAGCTTACATCATTGGCATACTGTATATAAAGCCCCTGGTTATGCAGAGCATTTCGGGCAACTTAGGTTAATCTTGTCCCCCAGGATGCGGGTTAATACCCAGGTACCTACTTACTGCTAGATGGACAGGAACAGCATGTGTAAGGAACCATGCCCAACTTTTCATCCATGCCGGGAACGATCCCGGTCCCTCAGTGTGTGAGCATATATATATATATATATATATATATATATATATATATATATAATATATATATATATATATATATATATATATATATATATATATATATATATATATATATATATATATATATATATATATATGTCCCAACTCCAATGAAAAGAGTGGGAAAACCGTAATAACCTGGACACAGCCCTAGTGTTTAATAAACATTACTGCCAACCCTGGCCCCTCCCCACACGTCTCTTAATTTCTGGACCCCAGGTGCCACAAAGCTCCCCCTCTCCATCTGTACACTAAACCGTGCATGTAAGCAGGTAATGTCAGCAGGTAAAAGCTTGAGACAACGCCTGAACAATTACCTGTGCATGTAAGCAGGTAACGTCAGCAGGTGAGAGCTTGAGACAACGCCTGAACAATTACCTGTGCATGTAAGCAGGTAACGTCAGCAGGTGAGAGCTTGAGACAACGCCTGAACAATTACCTGTGCATGTAAGCAGGTAACGTCACGTCTAATAAACTTACGCTGAAGCTAATTCATTTTCGCGGGCAAAGATGCCGCCATCTTCGCTAATTATGGCGGGAAAGGTACGCCATCAGGGCCTAGTCACCAACCCTAAATTGGCGCTGATGCATACAAAAGTGGTTTTAACCTCGTTACAAGCTAACAGTTTAATGGGCAAATGGGCAATGAAACGGAGACTTGGCGAACGGTAGTCTGTACGCCTTTACCTTCATTAGCTCAGTAATTATTCCACAAACTTGAAGACTGCATTCGATACATGGCTCCCGACCTTGACTTCGGCTCCATGAATCACTAATTTAATCCATTTTTCACCATCGCCTCGTAAATTCCACAAAACCCAGAAAATCCAACACGCAGTAAACCTAACAACGAAACAGAAAATAAAACCAGTAGATATCTTTCAGACAAGTTTGCAAGGAGCTTTGGAGGATTGGGACGCGTGGAAGGTCTAAGACAGGGCCCATGAAGCCACCTGGGAAAATCTGGAAAATTTGCGTCACATAAGAAAGCGGCCAGAGTGAAGAACAACAACAAAGGTCTCCCAGGTCCCGGGCCGAGGGTAAACAACTTTCTTGGTCGGCAAACATGTCACTGACGAAACCAAAAGGAGGAATAATGGGAAGGACTTACAGTGTGGGAACACCATCAGGTATGCTGTTTCACTGTATGGGAGATACACTGTGGGAACTTCTGTAAAATGTGACAGATATATTGTGGAAACCCCGTAGTGTGCTACTATACTATTTTATACACTACATACATTGTGGGAACCCCCGTAGTCCTCTTTTACACTATTCTATATGATAGTTACATTGTGGGAACACCCGTAATGTGCTGCTACCCTACTCGATATGACAGTAACATTGGGGAACACCATGTTCAGGGCACATCGCAGGAAATCCCTGACGAAGGTAGTGTAATTTGACCGAGGTGTTTAAGGCAAAAAAGAACTTTTTCAGGAAATTCACTATAAGAAAAACCCCGTGAGTAGCTCGCGGTTATGCCAGTTGTCCTGGTGGAAGTAGATCGTTTAGACTGACAGGCTTACGAAGGCTGCTGTCGAACTGGCAGGGTAGAACATCTTAAAAAGTTACTAAGTTGTGTATGTATTTTGCCGACAATATGAAGACAGACACATGGGCAACACTAGGAATCCTGCACTTCAGGATTCAGTCAATTACAGAGACATCATCAGCACTGACGGATGACGAAGTAGACAGTGTGATGAGGTAGTTGATATGATGAGAATAAGAGGCTTATTATCGTGTTCCAAGGCTGGAGTGATTACATTAACTACCTCTCCACTTGGTCTACTTCGTCTTCCATCAGTGTTGACGCCTCTGTAATCGTCTGCAGCCTAGAGCGCAGGCGAAACGGTTCGTCTGCGCTCTAGGCTTCATCTTAAAAAGGCAGTGTCGTTGGATTCCTCTCCAAGTATATATAGTATGGAAGGTTCAACCTCTCATTACATTAATGACGTATAATACACGTGCTATACATGGGTGTCTATTGACAAGTGGTTTCGCCCGCACAGCAGGCTGTTTTTAAGTCTAATAATATACTAATATACTGGAGACAGTGGTGAGGTAACTGTAAGTTGTTCAGTCCATTAGTTTTGAGAGGTGTTCAGTCCATTAGTCTTGATAAGTGTTCGGTCCCTTAGCCTTGAAATATCAAGGCTAAGGGACTGAAGACCGTACAATTGCCTTTCCACTGCTTAACTGTCTCCAGTACAATAGTGGTCACCGTATTAGATCGGCAAAAAAATAATTTTGCTCAGGCGGAAGATTTCGTCAGTGAGGATACAGAGGTGTCGCGCATGTGTGGTATTCATCAAGGTTCAACCTGGTTGCTCTTCCTTTGGAGATCACAGCATCAAATCTTCTAAGTGTAATGAGAACAATCGTTCAGATTGAAGACACTTTATTAAGAACTGAAGGTCTGATGGAGGAGGCAGGAGAGGAGAAACAATTGAAACACGCAGAGAGTTCATTGAAGTCCACAAGTCTCGGGCAAGGACAGGTAGATCAAGGGAGGCATCATTTTTTTCAGTGTAGGAGATCAATGGCTTGAGACGTGGGCACCTTGCTGAATGGGAAAGTTTATTTATTCCTTATGTGTATGCCACGGATACTGTTGAGGTCACTCAAGTGTTTGAGTTGAGTGCAGCTGATGGTGCCTAAGAGTTTGGTTACGTGTTTAGCTAGAATGCATGCCGCTGCCAATTCTGGGGGAAATTGGTTCTGGTGGAACACTGCGTTAGCGGGTCTTAGTAGTCCAAACATTCATTGTGCAAAACGTTGAGGCGGCTTCAATTTCACCGTCACATGACACGACGGTAATGTCTACCAATCTACCACATACCTGATCACATCAACACTATCGCATGAAACATAACATTATTTTGTCATGCTTTCCATTTCTTTTCTTTTTTCATACTCTCTCACTTGTACATCTTCCAACGATAAACTTCTTCATACAATCACATGATGATAGATCGATGTTAGAACGGTCGGCTCACGGCGGACAGGAACAGGTGTAGATTCCCGGTTGGGACGAAACGTATTAACAACTTTCCTTACACATGTTGTCCTCATTCACTAAGTATCTGGATTTTTTTTTTTACCGCCTGGCGTGGATTGCATCCTGGAGAAGAGGATCAATGAACCCCAATGGAAAGAAGCCAGCCATTATGGCTTTACTGGGTTATCCTGGGTTACTAATTCTCCGTGTTAATAGAAATAAAAGATTTTTCATCCTTTTGCTCCTCCTCCTCGTCCTCCTGCTGCTGCTGCTGCTGCTGCTCTTCCCCGTCGCCCCGGCAGCGTGTAGCGGGTGCACCAGACAAATTGGACTGGGGACTGCTAAAAGGGATCTCAAAGGCTGCCACATAAACAAATAAGAGAGTCGCAGCTACTCATAAGAGTCTTCCCGACTTCTTCACCCTCCCTCCCCTCCCTATCTTCTCTATACTCCTATGTCACTCCCCGAGTCACCCCTCTCCCCGTGTTCTTTGCATCCACAACACTTGAGAAATGAGGCTGCCTTGAACACTGTCGTTTATATGTACAAGATGATGGGAAATGAAGCTGCCCTATAATGTGTTACTGTTTTGACATGGGCATCCTGGGAAATGATGCTAGCGTGTGAACTGTTATATCAACAACACTGGGAAATGACACTCTATGTAGTGAGGTGTTATTTTTAGAATGCTGGGAAATGAGTCAGTTAGGAGTTGTGGTCAGCATATCAACAATGCCGGGTACACGAGGGAATAGTTGGAAAGTAAAACAGACGAGTCGCAGGGATGCTGGGAAATACTTCTTTAGCCTTACAGTGGCCAGGAAAAGTGATACAGGCAGAATTCACACACAGCTTTAAGACTAGGCATGATAAGGCTCTCACGCAGATAGGAGTGAAACCAGTAGCGGCCAGAGAAGATGCCGGGGCAGGAATCCGGGTTCAATCCCCTGCAGCTACATATAGGTAAATACATATAAAATACATGCAGGTAATTACATATAGGTGAGGACATAAATGGTAATCAGGCCGAGGGACTGATTACCTCAAACTCCTGATCTTCACTATTCTTCTTTGTATTGGACTGATGAAGTCACTGTGGGGCGAAACGTTTCATCAATAAAGATACCCAAGTGCTGCACATGTTTCTAATTTATCAATCTGTTAACAGCTTAAACAGATCTACATCTCTCAGTCTAGTTTGGAAACGTATACATAAAATAACTAGGAAGAAGAGTAGTACTGTTGTTTATCCTCACCCTCCCGAAAATGCTAATAACCTTATAAATAACTGGGCCACAAGATCCAGGCATGAAAGTCTCCCATCTCACTTGCACAAACCTACAAGATGCTTTTGAAGATAAGTTAAAATTAAGTTATTACGCAAGACAAAAACATTTATAAGAGTGATTGTCTGCCCTTCCACCAAGTATGAGTTAGACATTGTAATAAATGAAGGTCGTTCAACAGCTCCTGGAGAGGATGGTATTATCTATGATATCTTCAGAACTTTAGGACCAGTCCCTGATAACCCTCTGATAACGCTGTATAATCTTAGTTATACCGAAGGTGTGCTTTCTATTTCCTGAACCAAGAGTCTCGTCGTGACTACTGCTAAGCAGCAGCACACAGTTAGACCAATCTTAAAGAGTAATCCTCTTTGTAAACATTTGAAAGAATGATAGTTAATAGACTACACTCCAGAATCAGACACCAACTCGCATCACATTCCTTAATCTATAATCTGCATTTGGTATAGAAAACAGAACTGTAATGAACTAGCCAAGATGAATATTTGTGGTAACCTGGATAGTAGATTGTATGTCATGTGAACATCCTCTGCTCTCTACAAAGACTTCGAAAACGCTTAAGCGTTCACAATAAAGCAAATAGAATTCTTGGATTCATATCAAGAAGTAAAAATAACAGGAGTCCTCAGGTTAGGTTTCATTTAGATTATGCTGCGCAATTCTAGTCACCGTTTTACAGATTGGACATATATGCGCTGGGAAACGTAGAGAGAAAGATGACAAAGTTGATCCCATATATTAGAAATCTTTCCTATGAGGATAGTCCGAGGGAACTGAATTTGCACTCTCTAGAAAGGCTTAGAATTAGGGAGGATATGATTGAGGAGTATAAATGGAAAACAAGAATAAATAAAGGGGATGTAAATAATGTGCTAAAATATCTAACCAAGACAGGACTCGAAGCAATGGGTTCAAGTTGGAAAAATTTATATTTATAAAGGATATAGAAAAGAACTGGTTTGGTAATAGAATTGTGGATGACTGGAACAAACTCCCGAGTTTGTG
>WNWK01003359.1:107500-122500 GCA_009830355.1 Cherax destructor | reverse complement strand
TTTCTTGCCGAATAAGGCAAGCGAAAATTTGTGTATGCAACAATTTCGCAAAAATCATTCTGAACCTAACGAAAAAAAATATATTTCATTGTGTTTCTTTATTATTAAATTATTATAAACTTATTTAAAATATATTTAGTTGGATTCGGCTAAATTAAATTGCGCTTGTTATAATAAGGTTAGATAAGTTTTCTAAGGTTCTTTTGGTACAAAATTATTAATTTTTACATTAACATAAAGGAAAAAAAAATCTTTGAACGTATATGAGAAAATTTTAGAAAGGACTTAATTTTAAATGAGTTCTTGCTAGTTGAGTAGTTTTACCTATTCGGCACGACATACATATATATATATATATATATATATATATATATATATATATATATATATATATATATATATATATATATATATATACATGTACACACATTATATCACCATATCGTGAAGGCCAACATTTTTCAAGAAGTGCCGCCTGTAATGTCCAGCTTGTTAGTGAGTGAAATAAAATAGAGAGAGAGAGAGAGAGAGAGAGAGAGAGAGAGAGAGAGAGAGAGAGAGAGAGAGACAGAGACAGAGACAGACAGACAGAGACAGAGAGAGACAGACAGACAGACAGACTAAGAGACAGATACACTTAAGCAAGGTGAGGTGAGACAATATCATTATTTTTGAACAGATCTTTCTTCTTGCCTAACATGAGAGTAATTCAAGTGAGCCTCCCCGGCCACTACTGAAGCCTACCTTCCACCTCACATTATGACCATTATAGTCTCAAAAACCCCAGTGTTAATCGCCTGTGTCACACAACACCACGGCGACACCCGCGCAACACCGCCTCTTGTAAACACCCATCGACTTGTGTTACCGTGTGGAAAACTAAGTCCAATATTCGGAACAGCGTCCCCACAGCAAGAGCCTCCGGCTGGTGACCACACAGTGGACGATGCTACAATCCCTGGAGCCTGGAGCAGGTGGCCATGGAGGGGGAGAGTGAGCAGAGGGAGTCTAGTGTACCGTGAGATGGTCCACGAGTGGCCCCCTGGCCACCCCTTTGACCTGGAGACCATGAAAGGCCGTCCTGCTAATAGGGTTTGAGGCCAAGCTAGACCCTGGCTAAGCAGCGGAAACTGGCGGTCGCCGCTGTACAAATTGAACCTCCAGGTGGATCCTCTATCCCAGACGTGTTATTACAACGTCGGTATAACTCTCCAGGGAAATAACCTGGCTACGAGAGTTGAGTCCCTCTATCGTGATTACTGGACGGAGGATCGAACCTACACCACAAATTACTTTTCCGAGTTCTAAACAATACAAAAGTGTGGTAAAAGATACGAAAATGCGGTTCTTTGCATACGTTAGCATAATTATTGCAACATTAAGGTCCCTGGCAGATAGACTGGGTGTGATCGCCCCATCAAACTGCTTAATTCCCTTCCTTGATATCAAGCTTGTGGCAGTTTGTGAAGGATTATGTTTTCCAGATAACAGCAGTTAACATTACAACATACTGTCTTAAGATAAGTGATGGCAGTGGAAAAGTCACACCAGATATGTTGGTTAATACATGTACTGAACTAGAGTATTAACTAGATGTGTCACTGACCACTAGAAGTGCACACCAAGTTGCATAGATCACACAACGTGAAGTTCTATAAAACTATTAGTTCAGGTATCGTGCGCAGAAAACTGCATTGTCATATCTCTTACCAGTTTGTTGTAAAAAATGAAATAGGAAGAGGACTTTGAGGACACTGTTTTGGTAATAATGTAATGTATATACACTTGCGGGAACTATGTTAGTTAATTACTGCATCAGGATTATTGTTATTATTATGTTCATGTTGATTGAGGTAGCAGTAAACAGGTACGTAGGAGCTAGCAGGAAACAGGTAAGTAGGAGCTAGCAGGAAAGAGGTAGGTAGGAGCTATTAGGAAACAGGTAGGTAAGAGCTAGTAAGGTGGCGCAGATCTTGGGGGAGGATTGAAGAACACCACCAGAAACACTGTAAGTCAAGAACTTTCTTGTATTATACTGCGTTAAGAAACATTCTGCAACAAGCCGTGCTGCCTTTATCTTACCCTATATATATATATATATATATATATATATATATATATATATATATATATATATATATATATATATATATATATATATATATTTTTAGTTGTGTAATCATAGAGGTTTTCTAAACATCTAACATTATACTAATATCTGTTTTACTGTTATTTTCATCAATATTTCCAACCTGAACTTCAAACTTTGTAACTAATCTAATGGTGACTAAATTTAAAGCCAGGAATTATTATAAGCACTAGATTACAGACTCTGTATTATATTATTATTATTATTATTATTATTATTATTATTATTACTGTTATTCACAGGGTAGCATTAAACCCGCAGGGGCATACTAAGACACTTTGTTAGGTTCTAACAAGATTTTACTTCTTTGTATAAACTTTAATATGTTGCAACTAACTTCCGGCGCTCTGGATAAACTTACGGTGTTCAATGTCAATTACCGGTGATTTAAAACAAACTTCCGGTAGTGTACCTCAGCTTCTTTTGCTCCAAACTTCCAGTGCTGCACTTACTTCCTGTGCTCTAAACAAACTTCCGGTGTTTTACCTCAACTTCCGATGTTGTAAACAAATTTCCGGTGCTCTAAACAAACTTCCGGTGTTGTACTTCAACTTCCGGTATTGAACCTCAACTTCCGGCGCTCCAAGCAAACTTCCGGTGTTGAACTTCAACTTACGGTGCTCCAAACAAACTTCCGATGATGCTGAACCTCAACTTCCGGAGCTCTAAACAAACTTCCGGTGTTGAACTTCAACTTCCGGTGTTGTGCTTCAACTTCCGGCGCTGTAAACAAACTTTCGGTGTTGAACCTCAACTTCCAGCGCTCCAAACAAACTTCCGATGATGCTGTACCCCAACTTCCGGAGCTCTAAACAAGCTTCCGGTGTTGTACTTCAACTTCCGGTGCTGTACCCCAACTTCCGGAGCTCTAAACAAGCTTCCGGTGCTGTACCCCAACTTCCGGCGCTCCAGACAAACTTTCCTGGTTATTCCAAACTCACGACATTATTAATCAAGAAACTTGTTTTTTTTTAGGTTCAACAACGCAAGGTTCAATACAATAAACTGTGTAACTAAACCTCCCGTTACTATGAGGGAATTTCCCTCCTAAAATCCTCCGTAGTTAAAACACAACTTCCGGTTTTGCAACTAAAAATTCCGCATCTCTACCGCTGCAATTCGCTTCGACGCGTGTAAAACGTCGCTTCGACGCGTGTAAAACGTCGTTTCGACGCGTGTAAAACGTCGTTTCTACACGTAGCTAAACAACTCGCTTCTACACCTAAAAAAGAGTTGTCTTTCCTGCTTAAAAGCCTTTTTCTACAGCTTAAATGCTGTTTCTGCAGCAAAAATACTATTTTTACAACTAGAAATCCCAATTCTATAGCAAAAAATCCCGTGTCAACAGCTATAAATCCCGTTTTAATAGCTATAAATTCCATTTTGATAGCTATAAAACTTTTCTACTGATTAAATCCCGTTTCTGTGGGCAAAAATTCTGTTTTTAAAGATAAAAATCCCGACATGACAACAACAACAACAACAATTCGCGGAATTCAAGTCTCCTGGCGCCGCGCGGCGGTGGCTTGCTGGCGCCGTGACAGCAAACGTCTCGCGCTGCAACAGCGACATCTCACGCCACATCGGCGAGACGTCTCGTACCGCAACGACCAGACGTCTCGCTTTCTGAAAAGCGAATGATTAAGCACGACTCGGGCAGCCTCCGGCCAGCAGGTTGTCTGAGCCAGCACCAACAGCGTCTCCGGCTGTGAAACACCGGAGACGCTGTAGCCACGGGGAGGACCCAGGCCTAGGCTGGTTCTTGCCCTGGGTTGCTCACACGGGTTTACAGCTTCAGGGAAAACAAAATACAATACGATACAATGTAATATAACACAAAACAATGCAATACAACACAATGCAATACAACACAATACAATACAACACACTACAATACAGTACAACAAAATATAACACAATACAATACAACAACAAAATACAATACAATATGAACAACAAAATGCAATACAACAAAATACAACACAATGCAATACAACAAAATACAACACAATGCAATACAACAAAATACAATACAATGCAGAATGTTTACTATGTAGTCTTCTCAGATGAGAATGAATGTGAATGCGAGTGAAATAATGACTAAGCCTATAAAAATTATGGCGAAAATGTATATAAGAGAAGAAGTTATAGGCATGATCAAGGCCTACAAGGCTCAGGTGAAGCAGTGAGAGGCCTAGGTGGAAGAAAATATTGGGAATAGGAACGAAAATGACTTTGTAAATGGTCCAAGTGGGAGCGAAACGTCGTCATAACTTTCTCTCTTTCCTATGTGCGGGTTGCTTGTGTATTGTTCCAGTCACGGTATTGTTCCAGTCACGGTATTGTTCCAGTCACGGTATTGTTCCAGTCACGGTATTGAGCCTTGTTGTTCTTGAAGGTTGAGAAGAACAGAAGGTGTGAAGTGTGACACTGAGATGTGTGGGAGGTGAGGTACTGATGTGGGAGGTGAGGCATTGATGTGGGAGGTGAGGTATTGATGTGGGAGGTGAGGTACTGATGTTTGAGGTGAGGTATTGATGTGGGAGAGACTGGTGGTGGGTCAGTCAGTCAGGACAGCACTCTTGGTCAGTCAGTCAGGACAGCACTCTTGGTCAGTCAGTCAGGACAACACTCTTGGTCAGTCAGTCAGGACAACACTCTTGGTCAGTCAGTCAGTAATAGTATATAAACTACTGAGGAAGATGAGATGATACAACCAAAGGAAATAGGGAGGGTACATTGAGAACTGGAGAGGGGAGAAGAGGGAAGGTACATTGAGAACTGGAGAGGGGAGAAGAGGGAAGGTACATTGAGAACTGGAGAGGGGAGAAGAGGGAAGGTACATTGAGAACTGGGGAGGGGAGAAGAGGGAAGGTACATTGAGAACTGGAGAGGGAGAAGAGGAAGGTACATTGAGAACTGGGGAGGGAGAAGAGGGAAGGTACATTGAGAACTGGGGAGGGAGAAGAGGGAAGGTACATTGAGAACTGGGGAGGGAGAAGAGGGAAGGTACATTGAGAACTGGGGAGGGAGGGAAGGGAAGGTACATTGAGGACTGGAGAGGGGAAGGAAGGGAAGGTACATTGAGGACTGGAGAGGGGAGGGAGGGAAGGCACATTGAGGACTGGAGAGGGGAGGGAGGGAAGGGAAGGTACATTGAGGACTGGAGAGGGGAGGGAAGGGAAGGTACATTGAGGACTGGAGAGGGAGGGGACGTAGGGTACACTGAGGACTGGAGAGGGGAGGGATGGGAGGGTATACTGTTAAATGGGGAGCAGATAGGAAAGCTATATTCAGAAATGTGGAGGGTAAGGAGTAGAGGGGTTATATTTAGAAACAGGGAGGGGAGTGGGAAGCGTATATTTAGAAATAGAGAGGGTATATTTAGAAATAGGGAGGGTATATTTAGAAATAGGGAGGGTATATTTAGAAATAGGGAGGGTATATTTAGAAATAGGGAGGGTAGGAAGAATTAAGTTTACAAAAAAGAGGAAGAGGGGATGAGGAGAGTACATTTAGAAGCCATGAAGGGTAGGGGAGGCCATGCGTTACAAGGTATATTAGGGAGGGGAAGGGGGAGGGGTGTTAGGGGAGGCAGTGTTTACAAACTAAGGGTTAAAAAACAAAGATGAAGATACAATTTCACAAAGTCACTGCTGTATCTCCGCTTGGAAAAATAGCACTGAAAATGAGCAGCGGCAGTGAATAGGGCACATTTCTTCGGGTAAATTCGGTTAGCGGCGGGTAATGCACTTCATTCCGCGACTTACGGCGGAAGGCCCGGAGTCGCGCGCCGCGCAGGGCGCCCCAGACGCGACGACCGACTCTCTTACTTAACGCTCACGTATTTACATGATCGTATTTACGGCTATCTCCTCTCGTCTCCACATCTCATTACCAGCTCCCGGATGGACGTTCCATCAGGCAGTTGGAGTTCTCAAGGAGGTTCCAACCCTCCACTCCCGGTACCTGTCCTAGGCGGTTCCAATCCCCTCAGGTGAAACGAGACGAGAATCGTTGAAATTCTTTCTCGGGAAGAAAATATTTGCTCAAAAAATGTCATATCTATCACCGCTACTGGCATGTGTAAGAACAGAGAGCAATAGACGCACGATAACAGACATTCTGTCTATCGCCGCAGCCGGAGAGTTGAGAGGTGTTCCAATGGTTCAGCCTGAACATTAGTCCCCCGGCTGCCACGCTGGCAGGTTCGCACACCGCCGCACACGCCAGTAAATACTGTCTGGCGGTGTGTTTATAGTGCACTTTGGCAAGGTTCGTGCACCTCCACTTCGGAGTCGACGTTTTACATATGTTAGGCGGCAGTGTTGGGGGTCCCAGCCCACCTCCCCCTCTTTGTCTTACCCGTCTCTCCTGTGTCATCTGACACCTCACCTGACGCCTGATACTTACCGTGTTGTGTGACACCTCACTTGTCGTATCAGACCTTTCATTTAATTGGCATGTGACACCAGTGTCATTGTGTCACCCACGTCATGTGACACCCGCGTCATGTGGCACCCGTGTCATGTGACACCCGCGTCATGTGGCACCCGCGTCATGTGACATCCGCGTCATGTGACACCCGTGTCATGTGACACCCGCGTCATGTGACACCCGTGTCATGTGTCACCCGTATCATGTGAAGTACGTGTCAAACACAGGTGCCTCATGTGTTGTGCACACAGGTGCCTCATGTGTTGTGCACACACAGGTGCCTCATGTGTTGTGCACACACAGGTGCCTCATGTGTTGTGCACACAGGTGCCTCATGTGTTGTGCACACACAGGTGCCTCATGTGTACATATACAGGATCCTCATGTGCTGTGCACACAGGTGTCATGTGTTGTGCACACATAAATAAACACTTATCCATCCCTCTCGTGTCAGCTTAATTTCTGTTATTGTGTAGAACACACCGGTAGTTTGGTGATACAATAATTACCTTCGCTACCTTGTGGTGCCTACTGTCACTGGTGACTCCACATGATTGATCTGTGCTCCTGGTGATATCCTTGGAGCGATGCTTACTCCCAGTTCTCCCTCCCGGCATGCTGTCTGCAGTTCTTCCTCCCGTTTTTAAATGTCTTTTTTTCTATTCACTTCCTCTAATATTTTTTTTTGCCTTTATTATGACTGAAATAGCCGCCTTCTCGACAACTTTTTTTTCAGTCTGCTCATATGGGACTTCTTCCTGTCCTTTCCAGCTTTAATCCTTCTCATTAATTTCACGTCATCCGCAAACAGCGAGTCATATGAATCAATTATCTGTGGCAGATAATTTATGTCATCAAAAACAGCAGAGGTACAAGCACTGCTGCTGAGAGGACCCCACCCGTCACTCTTACCCACTCTAATACCTCTTCTATACTAATATTCTCAAGCACTTTCATTGTTATTCCTGCCTGCTCTTACAGCCTACGTAACAGCCTTCCTCTGTGGTGCGTTATGACGTTTTTATTTTCGTTCCACTTAAGATACATACATCTCTCTCTCTCTCTTCTCTCTCTCTCTCTCTCTCTCTCTCTCTCTCTCTCTCTCTCTCTCTCTCTCTCTCCACCTTCATTTACGTTAGTGTCATCAGACTCCCGGAGAATCGTGAGACAATATTTACTATCTGTTAACGCCATGCTGGTTGTCTCTCTCCCGTGTCCGGTTCTCTCTAGGAGGGTCAGAGAGCATTATCATGTTCAACTTTACCTTGACGTCCGCTTCACTCAGTGGAAAGATCACATCCAGTCTTTGTCTTTTCCTCTTATCCTTGTGTAGCTTTATCAGTTATCAATTACCCCCTTCATTTGTTCTCCTCATACTCCTATTGTTCTCATACTTCTGTTGTTCTCATACTCCTGTTGTTTTCATACTCCTGCTGTTCTCCTCACACTCCTGTTTGGGTCATCGTCGTATCTTTCATGACACAATGCCACTCACTGTTATCAATTCTTTAATCTGAAGCTCAACAGGAGAACAATCTACACACAACAGAAAGGATGCAAGTTCGATTGCAGAGTGGAGGAGATGTATGGCCATCTGCTGCTCATGTTCACTTAGCAGTCAGCAGGGGCCTAGCAGTCAGCAGGGGCCTAGCAGTCAGCAGGCGCCTAGCAGTCAGCAGGCGCCTAGCAGTCAGCAGGCGCCTAGCAGTCAGCAGGCGCCTAGCAGTCAGCAGGGGCCTAGCAGTCAGCAGGCGCCTAGCAGTCAGCAGGCGCCTAGCAGGTGGAGATAAATGGTATAAAATACCTACACGATGGAAAAAAACCCAGACACAAATACAATATAATGCGATCCTTTATTAACTACGTTTCGCCCAGGTAGATCTGTGTGTGACTTGATACAGCCCCACTGTGTGGGCGAAACGTAGTCAATAAAGGAGTATACTGCATTTGTGTCTATTTTCCCACCTAAGTGGCGGTGATTGGTGTTTGTGGGTCGCGTCCCTGGGAATGTCTGTTATAACGGAAGTAAAGCAAGTTATCCTGGTTTTGTTGGGTTATCCTGGTTTTGTTGGGTTATCCTGGCTTTGTTGGGTTATCCTGGCGTTGTTGGGTTATCCTGGCTTTGTTGGGTTATCCTGGCGTTGTTGGGTTATCCTGGCTTTGTTGGGTTATCCTGGCTTTGTTGGGTTATCCTGGTTTTGTTGGGTTATCCTGGCTTTGTTGGGTTATCCTGGCGTTGTTGGGTTATCCTGGCGTTGTTGGGTTATCCTGGCGTTGTTGGGTTATCCTGGCTTTGTTGGGTTATCCTGGCTTTGTTGGGTTATCCAGGTTGTGTTGGGTTATCCTGGCTTTGTTGGGTTATCCTGGCGTTGTTGGGTTATCCTGGCGTTGTTGGGTTATCCTGGCGTTGTTGGGTTATCCTGGCGTTGTTGGGTTATCCTGGCTTTGTTGGGTTATCCTGGCTTTGTTGGGTTATCCTGGCTTTGTTTGGTTATCCTGGCTTTGTTGGGTTATCCTGGCTTTGTTGGGTTATCCTGGCTTTGTTGGGTTATCCTGGCTTTGTTGGGTTATCCTGGCTTTGTTGGGTTATCCTGGCTTTGTTGGGTTATCCTGGCTTTGTTGGGTTATCCTGGCTTTGTTGGGTTATCCTGGCGTTGTTGGGTTATCCTGGCTTTGTTGGGTTATCCTGGCTTTGTTGGGTTATCCTGACTTTGTTGGGTTATCCTGGCTTTGTTGGGTTATCCTGGCTTTGTTGGGTTATCCTGGCTTTGTTGGGTTATCCTGACTTTGTTGGGTTATCCTGGCTTTGTTGGGTTATCCTGGCTTTGTTGGGTTATCCTGGCTTTGTTGGGTTATCCTGGCTTTGTTGGGTTATCCTGGCTTTGTTGGGTTATCCTGGCGTTGTTGGGTTATCCTGGCTTGTTGGTTATCCTGGCTTTGGTTATCCTGGCTTTTGGTTATCCTTTGTTGGGTTATCCTGTTTTGTGGTATCCTGGCGTTTGTTGGGTTACCTGGCTGTTGGTTATCCTGGCTTTGTTGGGTTATCTGAGCTTGTTGGGTTACCTGGCTTTGTTGGGTTATCCTGGCTTGTTGGGTTATCCTGGCTTGTTATGTTTGGTTATACCTGGTTTGTTGGGTTATCCTGGTTTGTTGGGTTATCCTGGTTGTTGGGTTATCCTGGCTTGTTGGGTTATCCTGGCTTGTTGGGTTATCTGGCTGTTGGGTTATCCTGGCTTTGTTGGGTTATCCTGCTTTGTTGGGTTATCCGAGCTTTGTTGGGTTATCCTGGACTTTGTTGGGTTATCCTGGCTTTGTGGGTTATCCTGGCTTTGTTGGGTTATCCTGGCTTTGTTGTTCCTTGTGGGCTTATCCTGGCTTTGTTGGGTTATCCTGGCTTTGTTGGTTACCTTGCTTTTGTTGGGTTATCCTGCTTTTGGTTATCCTGGTGTTTTGGGTTATCCTGTTTGAGGTTATCCTGGCTGTTGGGTTATCCTGCTTTGTTGGGTTATCCGGCTTTTGGGTTATCCTGGCTTTGTTGGGTTATCCTGGCTTGTTGGTTATCCTGATGCGTTGTTGGGTTATCCTGGTTCTGTTGGGTTATGCCTGGTTCTGTATGGACGTTAAACTTAGTTCGTTGACGTAGTCTTCTGACTTGTTACCTGTGTGGGCTTTAGAACTTTGTTCCTGCTGTGACGTAGCCTTTAGAACCTTTAGGTTCACGTGTGAGCTTTGTTTAGTTCTGTGGAGTATCTAGACCTTTAGTTCCGTGTGACGTAGCCTTTAGAACCTTTAGTTGCTGTGTGACGTAGTCTTTAGAACCTTTAGTTACTGTGTGACGTAGCTTGACTTTAGTTACTGGACGCTTTAGTTGTTACTGTGTGAACTTTACCTTGTTATTGTTCCTTTAGAACCTTTAGTTACTGCTGCTTTGACTTTGTTCCTGGTGTAGTTTCAGAACCTTTAGTTCCGTGTGCGTAGTCTTTAGAACCTTTAGTTCCTGTGTAGCTTTAGAACCTTTGTTATGTTGACTAGCCTTTAGAACCTTTAGTTCCTGTGTGACGTAGCTTTTAGAACCTTTAGTTCCTTGTGACGTAGCTTTAGAACCTTTAGTTCCGGTGACGTAGCTTTAGAACCTTTAGTTCCTGTGTGACGTAGCCTTTAGAACCTTTAGTTCCTGTGTGACGTAGCCTTTAGAACCTTTAGTTACTGTGTGACGTAGCCTTTAGAACCTTTAGTTACTGTGTGACGTAGTCTTTAGAACCTTTAGTTCCTGTGTGACGTAGCCTTTAGAACCTTTAGTTACTGTGTGACGTAGCCTTTAGAACCTTTAGTTACTGTGTGACGTAGTCTTTAGAACCTTTAGTTACTGTGTGACGTAGTCTTTAGAACCTTTAGTTCCTGTGTGACGTAGTCTTTAGAACCTTTAGTTACTGTGTGACGTAGTCTTTAGAACCTTTAGTTCCTGTGTGACGTAGTCTTTAGAACCTTTAGTTCCTGTGTGACGTAGTCTTTAGAACCTTTAGTTCCTGTGTGACGTAGTCTTTAGAACCTTTAGTTCCTGTGTGACGTAGTCTTTAGAACCTTTAGTTCCTGTGTACGTAGTTGAACCTGTCTGTGGAGTAGCTTTAGAACCTTTAGTTCCTGTGTGACGTAGTCTTTAGAACCTTTAGTTCCTGTGTGACGTAGTCTTTAGAACCTTTAGTTACTGGTGTGACGTAGTCTTTAGAACCTTAGTTCACACTTGTGTGACGTGTCCTTCTGAACCTTTATTTCCTGCTGTGACAGTCCTTTAGAACCTTATATTCTTGTGAGTGTCTTCCTTTATCACTGTATAGTTTTACTTTATTACTTTAGTCTTTGCTTGTCCTAGATATTGTTTAGAGCTCTTGTGTTGTGTTTTTACTCACTTAAATTTGGTTCCTGGTGTCGAGACTAGCCCTGGCCTCCTTCTTCACTGTCGCTACGGGTTCCTTGTCTCCTGTATGAGCTTTGATCATCCTCGTCTTAAAAGCTATGTATGGTTCCTGCCTCCACTACTCCTTGCCAGACTATTCCACTTCTGAACTCTATGCTGAGTGCTTCCTAAATCCTTTGACTCTTCTGAGTCTTCAGCTTCCATTGTGACCCCTTTTTTCTGTGTCCCCTCTCTGGAACATCCTGTCTACTATCCACCTTGTCTATTTCCCCGCAGTTTTTTGTATGTCGTTATCATTTTTCCTAACCTCCTGTTCCAGTGTTGTCAGTGATTCCTTAACCTTTCTTCGTAGGAATTCCCTTAGTGTGTGTGTGTGTGTGTGTGTGTGTGTGTGTGTGTGTGTGGTGTGTTAGTTACCATTTTGTCTGCACATGTCGATTAGACACTAGGCCTGTTGTATGTATGTATGTATGTATGTGTGTGTGTGTGTGTGTGTGTAACGAAACACTTCGAAATGTTTCGGCCCCGCCGGGAATTGAACCCGGGCCCTCCGTGCGTGAAGCAAGAGCGCTAGCCACCATGCCATCGGTGTGTGTGTGTGTGTACTCACCTAATTGTACTCACCTAATTGTGGTTGCAGGGTCGAGACTCAGCTCCTGGCCCCGCCTCTTCGCTGTCCGTTACTGGGTCTCTGCTCTCCCTGCTCCATGAGCTTTATCATACCTTGTCTTAAAACTATGTATGGTTCCTGCCTCCACTATATCTTTCTCTAGACTATTCCACTTCCTGACTACTCTGTGGCTGAAGAAATGCTTCCTAACATCCCTTTGACTCATCTGAGTCTTCAGCTTCCAGTTGTGTCCCCTTGTTTCTGTGTTCCCTCTCTGGAACATCCTGTCACTGTCTACCTTGTCGATTCCCCGCAGTATTTTGTATGTCGTTATCATGTCTCCTCTGACCCTCTGACTCCTCTGACCCTTGTGTGTGTGTGTGTGTGTGTGTGTGTTACCATTTTGTCCTAAGCACATGTCGATTAAACACTAGGCCTGTTGTATGTGTGTGTGTGTGTGTGCGTGCGTTTGTGTGTGTGTGTGTGTGTGTGTGTGTGTTACCATTTTGTCCTAAGCACATGTCGATTAGACACTAGGCCTGTTGTATGTGTGTGTGCGTGCGTTTGTGTGTGTGTGTGTGTGTGTGTGTGTGTGGTTTGTGTGTATATGTGTGTGTGTGTGTGTGTGTGTGTGTGTGTGTGTGTGTGTGTGTGTGTGTGTATGTGTGTTAGTTACCATTTTGTCCTAGGCACATGTCGATTAGACACTAGGCCTGTTGTATGTGTGTGTAAGGAAACACTTCGAAATGTTTCCGCCCCGCCGGGAATTGAACCCGGGCCCTCCGTGCGTGAAGCGAAGGCTTTAGCCACCAGACCACCGGGGCGTGTGTGTGTGTGTGTGTGTGTGTGTGGATGTGAGGGTGTGTGTGTGGTGTGTGTGTGTGTGTGGATGTGAGGGTGTGTGTGTGTGTGTGTGTGTGTGTGTGTGTGTGTGTGTGTGTGTGTGTGTGTGTGTGTGTGTGGATGTGAGGGTGTGTGTGTGTGTGTGTGTGTGGATGTGAGGGTGTGTGTGTGGTGTGTGTACTCACCTAGTTGTACTCACCTAGTTGTGGTTGGAGGGGTCGAGACATAGCTCCTGGCCCCGCCTCTTCACTGGCCGCTACTGGGTCACTCTCCCTGCGCCATGAGCTTTATCATACCTCTTCTTAAAGCTGTGTATGGAACCTGCCTCCACTACATCGCTTCCCAAGCTATTCCACTTCCTGACTACTCTGTGACTGAAGAAATACTTCCTAACATCCCTGTTATTCATCTGAGTCTTCAACTTCCAACTGTGTCCCCTTGTTGCTGTGTCCCATCTTTGGAACATTCTGTCTCTGTCAACCTTGTCAATTCCTCTCAGTATTTTATATGTCGTTATCATGTCCCCCCTATCTCTCCTGTCCTCCAGTGTCGTCAGGTCGATTTCCCTTAACCTCTCCTCGTAGGACATACCCCTTAGCTCCGGGACTAGTCTTGTTGCAAACCTTTGCACTTTCTCTAGCTTCTTTACGTACTTGGATAAATGTGGGTTCCAAACTGGTGCTGCATACTCCAGTATGGGCCTAACGTACACAGTGTACAGGGTCCTGAACGATTCTTTATTAAGATGTCGGAATGCTGTTCTTAGGTTTGCTAGGCGCCCATATGCTGCAGCAGTTATTTGGTTGATGTGCGCCTCAGGAGATGTGCCTGGTGTTATACTCACCCCAAGATCTTTTTCCTTGATTGAGGTTTGTAGTCTCTGGCCCCCTAGACTGTACTCCGTCTGCGGTCTTCTTTGCCCTTCCCCAATCTTCATGACTTTGCACTTGGTTGGGTTGAACTCCAGGAGCCAATTGCTGGACCAGGCTTGCAGCCTGTCCAGATCCCTTTGTAGTTCTGCCTGGTCCTCTTCCGATTGAATTCTTCTCATCAACTTCACATCATCTGCAAACAGGGACACTTCGGAGTCTATTCCTTCCGTCATGTCGTTCACAAACACCAGAAACAGCACCGGTCCTAGGACTGACCCCTGTGGAACCCCACTCGTCACCGGCGCCCACTCTGACACCTCGCCACGGACCATGACTCGCTGCTGTCTTCCTGACAGGTATTCCCTGATCCATTGTAGTGCCTTCCCTGTTATCCCTGCCTGGTCCTCCAGCTTCTGCACTAATCTCTTGTGTGGGACTGTGTCAAACGCCTTCTTACAGTCCAAGAATATGCAATCTACCCACCCCTCTCTCTCTTGTCTTACTGCTGTCACCCTGTCATAGAACTCCAGTAGGTTTGTGACACAGGATTTCCCGTCCCCGAAACCGTGTTGGCCGTCGTTGATAAGCTCATTCCTTTCTAGGTGCTCCACCACTCTTCTCCTGATAATCTTCTCCATGACCTTGCATACTATACATGTCAGTGACACTGGTCTGTAGTTTAGTGCTACGTTTCTGTCTCCTTTTTTAAAAATTGGAACTACATTTGCTGTCTTCCATACCTCTGGTAGTTGCCCTGTTTCGATAGACGTGTTGAAGATTGTTGTTAGGGGTACACATAGCTCCTCTGCTCCCTCTCTCAGGACCCATGGAGAAATGTTGTCCGGCCCCATCGCCTTTGAGGTATCTAGCTCGCTTAGTAGCCTCTTCACTTCCTCCTCAGTTGTGTGTATCGTGTCCAGCACCTGATGGTGTGCCCTACCTCTCCTCCTTTCTGGAGGCCCTTCTATTTCCTCTGTGAACACCTCTTTGAATCTCATGTTGAGCTCCACACACACTTCGTGGTCATTTCTTGTGACCTCCCCTCCTTCCTTCCTCAGCCTGATCACCTGGTCCTTGACTGTTGTTCTCCTCCTGATGTGGCTGTACAACAGCTTTGGGTCAGATTTTGCTTTCGCTGCTATGTCATTTTCGTATTGTCTTTGGGCTTCCCTTC